>OU342744.1:2606495-2869263 GCA_910589775.1 Avena eriantha
CTCCTCGTTGGTCGAAGTCGGACTCGTCCAAATAGCTATCTCCTCTCTTCTTCCTGGTCTTCTTCTCGTTCCTCTTCTTGTCCGTACTCGCCGATGCAACACGTGCCCCCGTCCTGGCTGCTACTTTGCGCTCGTCTGACGCTGCAAGTACCCCACGCTCCTCCTGCGTGGCCGGTATGAGCTTCGACATCGTGGTGTCCTCGAGTGCCGAGTCGATGGATCCTTGCGTGGTCGGATAGGACGTGCTGCCTCAGCAGGCGACTCGCGAGACGCGGACGATGCAGCGAAGAGCCGGGGGCACAGGACGGTCAGTGGACGGCTTGGACCTGCCATTGCCACGGCGAGGGGGCATCGTGCTCGAGGTATGTTGCTCCGAATGTCGATGGCGGGACACAGAGTGTGGGTGCCGATCTGATCAAGGATGAGCAGCGGTTTCGTGTGTCTGTCCACGCGTGCATTTGTCGATTATCAAAAAAAGAAGTAATATCTCGCGTACTGAACATAATTTGATCACAACTAAAGTGGCACAGCGTATTCTAGACTCGTAAATATCCCGTGCGTGGCTGTCACGTGGAGTTCGACGGAGTTGGACGTCCCGACGTGATCGTGCAGCAGTTGCGCGCGTCATTTGCCCCATCCACACGTGACACACGCACGCGGGATGTGCGCGCCGATTCCCGTGATGACCACCTGGCTCGCACTCCCCTTATTATATACTGGATTTTGGACGGCGCTGAAGACCATTGAAGTGTCCATCGCAATAAAGACAAGTCCCATCGATTCCCTACCCCTGCCTCCTTGGCTTATTTGAGATGGTAGACCATACACGGTGGTCTTGTATATTAGTACTAGTACTACTGGACCACGGCATGTACTCTTTACTCTTCTCCCACACTAATAATCACTATCTCCTTCCCCTTGCCTCTGCCACACTCACCCTGCAAGCCATGGCTCCACTGAGGAGGGGGAGAGGCCGGTCGAGGAAACCAAGGCTACCATCCGAGCCTACCATGACAGGAACCATTGCCTGGATGCAGTCAAGGAGATGAAGGCGGACATGAGCCGAGGGATCACCGTACTCGAGGGTGTTCGGAAAGAGAACGAGGAGCTAAGGGCATGTTTGGAGGCGTACCGGAGCAATGCCCAAGTCTGATTCCCGTTAGCGGGGACACGAATACCAGTTTGTCGTCCTCTCCTTTTGTAATGTTTAGGGTTTAGGGAGCAATGCCCATGTCTACTTCCCATTATAGGGTGCAATAAGAATCCTAGGGCAACTCCTTATCTATATGGACATGTGTTGGTGTTCATGTTCATGAATGGACACCATGTTCTCTTTCCATATGTATCTGGACATGGGTTTCTGCATTATGAGTTTGCCACTCTCCCACTACTATTTGCTGATATTGGGAAAAACCCACAGCACACTAAACTGCTGATAATCTTATTTGTCTTCGAAATTGAAATTATGACAGTGCCACTAGTTGATTCATAAAATGTTGATTAGTCCTAGATTGCTTCTTCCTTGAAATTATGACAGTGCCACTAGTCGATTCAGTTGATTATGGAAACTAACTAGCTTGTCCTAGTGAACTGAACAAACCATACCATGTATTTTTGTTGTAGGGAAAGAGGCGAAAGATCGACCAGGACCTGGCGACCTGGCTAAATGACAAGATAGCAATCCAAAGGGAGAAGCGGAATTCCCAGAAACTGGCCTTTGATCAACTGCGCGCTGAATTCGCGGTCCTTTCTGACAAGTGCTAGAAACTGGAGGAGTTAAACACCGACTGGGCGAAGCTACACAGTGAAGGTCGCACCTCCGCTAGGAAGCAGACGGAGATCATGAAAGGGATCTTGAAGGAAAATCGTATGGCTACGGACAAAATTCTCCAATCCGTGATGGAGCGCTGGAACCTACAGCTGAAGCACGACATAGTACTGAAGGAGTTGGCCAATCTTAGGGAGGAAAACAAGCAGCTCCAGGCCAGGCTCGCTTGAACACAACATATGTCTATTTAGTACTGAACTGCCTGGTTTATCCTCTGCAGTGGTGATTTTGTAAGCGTGAACTTAACTCTATGCACGATATGTGTGTTCGTCTGAAATTAGTTTGCTCGAGGATTGAGTTTGGCTTAGTTCGGAAAGCGCAACTACAAGTCTTACAATTAACTAGTTTTAGGCATTGGTACAACATAAATTATTCATCTCGAATTTCCTTTATCCTCTATAGTCTGTCCTTGTTCACCCTCGCGCGCCTTCTTCAGTTCCTTCAACAGATCCGTAATGCAGCACTCTAGCTTCTTCTTGTCTTCCCTGAGCTGATCCCTCTCCTTTTCTGCATTATGAATCAGCAACTTGTGACTATCCTAAAGCTTCTTTGTAGTTCCAACAACCAAGCTCCCATCGATTCCGTCAGTTAGCTTTGACTGCAAGTTCTCGATTTCTTGTTCCAACTCCTTATTTCGTACCGACAACTTATAAATTTTTTCAGCTGCATGAGTTACATCAGTAAATCTCCCCGACCTTTCCAACTCATACATCTCCCATAACTATGCCAAACATTTCTTAAGTGCATCTGGCCACTCAAGATCCACCCACTCTAGTGCTTTACACACCGGTCCAACCTAAGAACACACACATTATAGTGTTATGAACATGCACGATACATTTTACTTCATGTCACAGTTGCACATAATGTAAACAAACCTGATTTGTATAGCCCAAAAACCTTCTCCCAGTGTTACTGCCTTCGAATGCAACATATCTCCTCAGTTTTAGCCCATGGTCACACGGCCCTTCTCCATCGAGATCTAGGCCCTCCCATTCGGAGTCGTAGATCGTCCTTGGTACCTATAGGTAAACGCAAAGCTGAAATCGAACACGATTGCATGCACATATGGAGCTCAGATCGAATGATTTACCATTGCCTAACCCTAGCCCGAGAAAACAGAGGAACTCACATCATGGAAGGAATACTCGATGTCAGAGAGAAGGCTGTCACTGCTCGACTGGTCGTCCTTGCTGTTCAAGGACAGCATGGCGAATGCGACGGCGTCGGCAAGAAAGAGAGAGAGAGAGAGAGAGAGAGAGAGAGAGAGAGAGAGAGAGAGAGAGAGAGAGAGAGAGAGAGCAGCCCTTCTACCGCTGCAATGATGACTAAATTGGCATGTTACAATAGTTTAATGGATACCATGCCCTTTCCCTGGATTACTGTCTCCTGCCTAATATGGATTCTCTTCACACATTATCATTTCAAATATTAAACATGCACTCCCTCCATCCCAATTTCATTGCCTAACGAAAACATACCAGTATATTACATCATCCAAAGAAACAAAATCATGTCAACTACATGGTACTTATGCATCACTTCTTCAGTCATGGTTTTACAAAACATTACATTATAATCTCCCAACAAACATAACCACAACATGGTTTCACAAAACATCACATTACAATCTCTCAACAAACTTAATCACAGAAACAAGTATATTACATCAACTCAAGAAACAAAATCATGTCGACTACAAGGTACTTACACATCACTTGTCCTGTCATGGTTTTGCAAAACATTACATTACAGTCTCTCAACAAACAAAATAACAGAAACAAGTACAGTACATCATCTCAAGAAACATAATCATGTCAACTACAATGTATTTATGCATCACTAGTCCAGTCATGGTTTCACAAAACATTACATTACAATGTCCCAACAAACATAATAACTGAAACAAGTACGGTACATCATCTTAAGAAACATAATCATGTCAACTATAATGTACTTATGTCTTATTACAACAATGATGGTTTCCGTGAGTGACATGTCCGAAAATCTCAATAGCTCGCACAGCATTATATCACAATCTCTCAACAAACATAATCACAGAAGCACGCTCTAAATGCAACAGCAATCAATATTACAAATACAGGCAGGGGAACCCCACGGTCCATATGAAAAGCCCAGGGTAGGAGCTCTCATCAGATCTCATCAACGTCGACCACCTCATTCTGTTCAGCCACTACAGGGGCATCTACATCCACTATAACATGTTCAACAACATCAGAAATGGTACCAAGGACGAACACATTCCTGGTTTGCTTCTTTCACCGCATAATCTGCATAAGATCTTCAGTATCCAAAACATCAATGAATTGCTGCTGCTTATGATGCCACCACCGGATTTTTGCCATCTGCTTAGGGCCAATACTGATTTCCTTACCGATCATCTCTCTCATTTCATCAAGGGTTATGTTTTTGGAATCGATAGTGATCTCCACAGTACATGACGAAACTGGCTTATTAACTCCCTCATCAAGTTTTGCCATGTATGAATCCACCTCTATGCGTATACTGAACTATCTAGATCAGCATCTATTGGTCCGTATTCTCTAGGAGCAGAAGCTCTAGCAGCAAGATCTCCAGCATCTGCATACATATCATCAATCATCGCTTCAAATTGCACCTTACGATCAGCTGCACAACACTCCCAAACCATCTGAAGCTCATGGGAGTGCTCAATTTGCTGATAGGTATCATTCATGTTGCGCCACACCAATTTTGTCCTCTGTTTAGAACCCTAGGGAATTCTAGCGGCAAGCATATCTACCAGCTACGAAACAGACACAACCTCTTTGCAATACACAAGCAGATGCACATCTTGCCCGAACACAACCCTCTCATAACCAAAATCAAACTTTGCAGTGTACAGCCGAACATGAACTGTGAACTCATATAGGTCACTTGTATCAAAACTGTGCCTAATTTGATTAAAAAGGGGAACATTTCAGTTCATTCGATTCTATTATGCTATAACTAATCTACTTGCAAGATAAGGCACAGATAAGAAAAATTCACCTCTCGCTCTTCTCTCAGATTTTTTCTTCGAGATCTGAGTGCTGCATCCGCCCACCGGAGCCGAACAATCCGTCGCCGGCCTTGCTTTTCTCTTCAACCCGCTGCTCGTAGGTACCTTGGGAGCAGAATCCTTGCTGGCCTCCTCACTAACCGGGGCTGAAGACCTCGCTGCTGCTACGCGTTGAGCCCCAGACTTGGGCCCGGACGGACCCTTTTCAGTCGGCAACGTAGCTACAACCTTCGCCTTGCAAGACATGCTGGGCCACTGATACATTGCAAATGTATCTGTAATTTTTGATGTTCCATGCTTGGTTTTATCCACTTTCTTGTGTTTTGTTCCAACTTTGCAATACTTTTCATATGATTTCTTGGACTAACCTATTTACAAGAGCCATAGTGCCAGCTGCCTGTTTTCTGCTGTTTTTGGTTCCAGGAAAGTCAGAAAATGAATATTCTCAGAATTGGACGGGACAAAAGCCAAAGTGCCTATTTTTCCGGAAGGGATCAAGTGCCAGAATACGAGACGGAGAGGGGCCAGGGGTTGGCCACACCACCTGGCCGCGCGGCCAGGCTAGGCCCGCGCCAGGGGCCGGTGTGGTGGTTCCCGGTACCCCTTCGGCCTCTCCTTCCGCCTATAAGTTTCCCTCGGGACGAAAACCCTAAGGACCCGATCAAAAATCCACGAAAGATTCTATAGCCGCCGTCATCTCCATCCCTAGATCGGGAGGGATCTGAAGCTCTTCCCGGCACCCTGCCAGAGAGGGGAATTCACCCTGGAGGCCTTCTTCATCACCATGCAAGCCTCCGGTGTGATGCGTGAGTAGTTCATCCTTGGACTACGGATCCATGTAGTAGCTAGATGGCTGGTTTCTCCTCCTTTGTGCTTTCATGTTTAGATCTTGTGAGCTCCGTTCATGATCAAGATCATCTATTTGTAATTCATACATGTTGTGTTTGCGGGGATCCGATGGATATTGAGATGCTATTTCAGATTGATTATTGATTCTATCATGTCTTTGTTATTTGAGATCTTGCATGCTTTCCGTTGTTAGTAGCTATCTTGGCCAAGTAGATGCTAGCAACTCCAAGAGTTAGTATTTATGCTCGATAGTGGGTTCATGCCTCTGGTAATCTGGGGAAGTGACAGAAATCTCTAAGGTACTAGATGTGATGTTGCTACTAGGGAGAAAACAACAATCCTTTGTTCATAGAACAATTGTATTGTTTACTTTACACGTAGTTCGTAAAGCAATAATCTGTTGCTTGCAACTTAATACTGGAGGGGGGTCGGATGATAACCTGAAGGTGGATTATTAGTCATAGATGCAGTTGGATGGCGGTCTATGTATTATGTTGTAATGCCCAATCAAGTCTCAGAGGAGTCAAGATGATTAGTATATGGATGTATTGCTTTCTCGGTGTTTGTCAATTGCCCCGCTGTAATTTTTTCACCCAGCATGTTATCTATCTAAGGAGAGCCACCTCTAGTGAACTATGGATCCCGGTCCTTTTCTTTACATACAATCTATAAACTGTTTACTGCTTTGTGTTTACTTTCTTCAAACTTTTACTTCTTTCCATTCGATACGTTTAATCCTTTGTTTTCCGCAAAACACGGTGAGATTAACAACCTCATCGCAAGTTGGGGACAAAGTTCTGTGGTTGTGTTGTGCAGGTCTCCACGTTGCTACTAGCACCGGTAGTGCGCCCTACCAAAGCTCAGCTAGTAACACCTTTGGGCTGTTTCCTTGCTCCTACTGGTTCGATTAAACCTTGGTTTCATAATTGAGGGAAAACTTTCTCTTGTGCTCATCATACCTTCCTCTTGGGGTTCCCAACGAGCTCTACATCGATCGTCGAGTGCATCAAGATCTTTTCTAGCGCCGTTGCCGGGGAGTCAAGGACATCTTCACAAGGGGAGTCCCTCATAACCAATCTCTTTACTTTGTTGTTTTTGTTTTTCTTGTTTTCTTTTTGCTTTGTTTGTTTGTTTTCTTTATTCAAAAACATAGAAAATTTATTTTTGCAAGTTTGCTTTCTTATTTCAAAAACACAAAAAAAAATTAGTTCCTTTCTTAAGTTGCCTTTATGACTAGCTCTGCTCCAATCACTATTTCATTATGGATAGCTCACTCAGTTTCCTATTTGGGAACAATATTATGACTAGTAAGGTAATAGATGAACCACCGCCTGCTAGAAGCTCCATGGAAGAAGAAATTGCTGAACAATTATAGGCCCTACCCTCCTAGTAATACTTATGGATATAATGGTAAACCTGAATTACCTAGTGAAGGAAGAATTTTAGAAGTTGAAAGAGCCACTAAAAACTTCATGCAAATGCAATATGAGCAAAATAAACTATTTACTAAAACTATGGAGGAACAATCTATCATTTTGAAGAACATTGGCCGGCAATGGATCAAGAGTTGATGTGATCGCCGTCGGGACGCTACCTCTCCATATGCCATCGGGATTAGTTATAAATCTAAATAATTGTTATTTGGTGCCTGCACTGAGCATGAACATTGTATCCGGATCGTGTTTGATGCAAAGTGGTTATTCTTTTAAATCTGAAAACAATGGTTGTTCGATTTATAAGAATGATATCTTTTATGGTCATGCACCTGTGTTGAATGGTTTATTTCTGTTGGATCTCGATAGTAATATTACGCATATTCATAATGTTAATGCTGAAAAGATTAAACTTGATAATGATATATCTACTGGAAAACAATGGTTGTTTGATATATCATTATCAAGTTTAATCTTTTTAGCATTAACATTATGAATACGCGTAATATTACTATCGAGATCCAACAGAAATAAACCATTCAACACAGGTGTTAATCTTTTTAGCATTAACATTACGAATATGCGTAATATTACTATCGAGATCCAACAGAAATAAACCATTCCACACAGGTGCATGACCATAAAAGATATCATTCTTATAAATCGAACAACCATTGTTTTCAGATTTAAAGGAATAACCACTTTACATCAAACACGATCCGGATACAATGTTCATGCTCAGTGCAGGCACCAAATAACAATTATTTAGGTTTATAACTAATCCCGATGGCATATGGAGAGGTAGCGTCCTAACGGGGATCACATCAACTTTTGATCCATTGTCGACCCGCATCATGACCTCATCCCTTGCTAGTTGTCGCTTGTTCTGTAGCCCCTGAACTGAGTTACATATATTAGCAACCGATCTCGTATCAAATACCCAGGTGCTACTGCGAGTACTAGTCAAGTACACATCAATAACATGTATATCATATATACTTTTGTTTGCCTTGCCGGACTTCTTGTCCGCCAAATACTTGGGGCAATTGCACTTCCAATGGCCAGTCCCCTTGCAATAGTAACACTCGGTGTCAGACTTAGGGCCAGCTCGGGGTTTCTTTTCAGGTGCGGCAACAGATTTGCCACCCTTCTTTCCCTTGTGCTTGCCTTTCTTGTCCTTCTTGAAACCGGTGGTCCTATTGATCATCAACACTTGATGTTCTTTCCTAATCTCCACTTCTGCAGTCTTAAGCATTGACAGAAGCTCGAGAAGAGACTTCTTCATGCCCTGCATATTATAGTTCATCACGAAGATCTTGTAGCTAGGTGGGAGAGATTGGAGAACACGATGTATGCCTAAGTCAATGGGAATCGTTATTCCCAAGGACACAAGCTTATCGGTGTACCCAGACATTTTGAGTACATGCTCACTAACGGAGTTGTTCTCCTCCATCATGCAGCTAAAGAACTTTTCAGTAGCATTATAACTCTCTACGGCAGCATGGGTATCGAAAATCATTTTCAATTCTCCCATGGTATCAAAGGCAGTGCCATTTTCGAAACGCTTTCAAAGTTCTGGGTCTAGCCCATACAGTATGCCGCAATGAACTAAGTTGTGGTCCTCCTGACGAGTCACATAGACATTCTTTTCCCCGTCAGGGGCATCAGGAGCTGGTGGGGGGCCTAGCGGCGCATCTAGAACATATTGCTTTTGTGCATCAGTGAGGAGAATCCTCAAATTCATAACCCAGTAGGTTAAGTTGCTACCATTCGCAGCAAGTTTCTCTTTCTCCATGAACACATTGAAATTAAAAGCAGGTGGTGCCATCTACAACAGAATTTGTAAAGTTTATTTAGACTAAGTTTATGATAGAGTGAGTTCAACTAATCCAAATTACTAATGAACTCCCACTCAAAAACAACATCCCTCGTGTCCTTTTGGTGATTACATGAACCAAATCCACTACACCAACTCCGATCATCACGTGAGTTGATGTAGCTTCAAAGGCGAGAATCTATATGGGCATCATAGCAACTATATGACTCATGCTTAACCTTTCGGTTCGTGTTCCGAGGCCATGTCTGTACATGCTAGGCTCGCCAAGTAAGAACCTTAGTATTCGCGTGTGTAAAACTGTCTTACACCCGTTCCTAAGAAAGCGTAGATTCGAGTACACCCGATCATCGCGTGATGTCTCGAAACACGATCCACAGAACGGTGCATACTCAAGGAAGAACACATTTTTATCTTGATATCTAAATGAGGGATCATCTCACAATGCTATAGAAAGTGCCAAACTAGCAGTATAAGATGCTAACATCTAATGTGTAAAGTGAGATGATATGGTCCATGCATTTGATCTCTATCATTTGCATCGTGGTATGATCTCTATCATTCCTTTGTGTGTAAGGCCAAGTTCTATGGAACTTACACGTTGAATGTGTTGTAAGAGTATCTATCATACATCTACTTAGAACAATACCATATCAAGACACTAGCCCAGCAACGATCTAAACTAGACGCCACTAATTTATCAATTGCAAGTTTACGTGGCTTTGGGCTTTCGGAGATAGAACCGTTCTTACCTACGAACATGAAACACAAGGAGGATAACCAAGTTATTAGAAACTCGTTGTAAATCAGATATTGACTATAGTAGGAGAGACAAACACCCGCCAGCCACTTATGCAAAACAAGTTGCATGTCAGTCGTGGAACCGGTCTCATGTACGATGACATGTAAGGTTGGTCCGGGCCGCTTCATCCCACTATGCCACCAATATCCAAAATACATAGACGATGCAATAACATGATCATCATCACCCACATATAAACATATGTGTACTACCCGTGCAAAGCACCTACGCATAGATCAGGCTCTGATACCACTGTTGGGTCCGCAGCATAGAAAACAAAAAAATTCCTACGATGAGAACTACACGCCAAGATCTATCTACTAGGTACAGAGCAACGGGTGGACATACATCCAACGATAACTTGCCCTCTAAGACAACGAGTTTTTTTAACGAGTAGGAACTCGTGGTTGATGTAGTCGTACACTTGCCGATCTCAAGATCGTGAGGAAGTCCGAGTGCCGCAACTCAGCAGCGCATCCGCACTCGCACACACGTTCAAGACACTGGACAACCTCCACCTCCTCGCTCCAGCGATCCAGCGAAAGCAGCAACTCCTTCCAGACAAAATGCCACCGGGAACATGTATCTCGCTAATCTGAGACCATGGGGGAATAATTCTAGAGGGGGAGAGAGATCCTTCACAAGGAGGTGTGAGGAAGAAGGAGGAAGTGGGGAGGCTTTTATAGGAGGAGGGGGGCGCCCCTCCTCTCCATGGCCGGCGCATGGGGGTGACTCCTCACCTCCCCCATTCATGTGGTGGTAACCCCTCCATATTAAAATGCCTCTTCACATTCCCCTTTAAAGTCCCTACTTTAAATGCATTAAAATTCTCCAAGTTTAATGCTCTCTCATTTAATAAAACTCTTTTATTAAATTTATTCAGAATTTTGTTAATTACTTTAATTAACAAACATTCACATATAACCCCTTGCAATATTTCAATATCACATGCAGAACCACTTTCTGCAATTTCACCCAAAACAATTCCGGTTTCTATTGAAACAATTCATGCGCTTTGCAATTCTTTCGTCTGAAACATATGTGCTCCAAAATGGTGTCCGGTAACTCTTAAGTGTGTCACCCTACGGTTCCTGAATAATGTAGACATGATTGAGACTCCTCTCAGATCAATAATCAGAAGCGGGACTTGGAGGTCCATACTGACTCCTGCATATTCAACGATGACCTCTATGATCGTGAAAACCTTTAATGCTTGTAATTTAATCCCTTTGTCTCTTGATATAATACATGTCCGATATTCGATCATCGGTATCCAAATACCTAGTTTGATCTCGTTACCGACATGCACTCTTTTGTCGTTCCCGTGATATAACATTCTAGTGATCACATCACTTGCTTGCAAGCTACCTTAATGTGATATCACCGAGAGGGCCTAGAGTATATCTATCCGTCATCGGGATTGACAAATTCCACTCTTGATCCATGAGCCTCAACATAACACCTTCGTAGCACTAAACCCATCTTTATAGTCACCCAGCTACGGTGTGACGTTTGATGTTATCAAGATACTCTTCCGGTGTTAGCAATTAACATGATCTCATGGTCTAAGGATAAAGATTACTTCGTATGATGTTATAGCAATGTAAACATAATGACTTCATCGTAATGCTATACTTCGGATGAATGTTCATCACATGATTTCACAAATGCTGTGACCTTGTTATTAACAACATCCAATGTCCATGATCAGGAAACCTTGATCATCTTGTTAATCAACAAGCTAGTCTATAAGAGAGGCATAACTAGGAACCCTTTTTGTTTATTAAACACACATGTATTGATGTTTCGGATCGATACAATTATAGCATGCAAAATAAATATCTATCATATATAAGGAATACATAATAACAACTTTATTATTGCCTCTCAGGGCATATTTCCTTCAAGATTCGAGGGCAAGGTTTTTGTTGCCAAGAATGGATCATTTCTTGAGAAGGAGTTTCTCGTGAAAGGTGTGAGTAGTCGGAAGGTAGAACTCGAAGAGGTTATTGAACCTTGTCTTCATGAAATGGCGAGTAGCGCAACACCGGAAATTGTTTGGGAGTTGACTTCACCTAATGAAGAGAGAGCTAATGATATTGATCATGAAACTCTGAAAGAGGACACTACCAAACCTCGCAGGTCAAGGAGTACACGTGCAGCTCCTGAACTATACGGCAATCCTGTTGTGAATTTCATGGTTGATGAAATGGATGACCATGCGACGTATGAAGAAGCGGTGATGAGCCCGGATTCCAACAAATGGCTAGAAGCCATGAAATCCGAGATGGAATCCATGTACGAAAACCAGGTTTGGACCTTGGTAGACTTACCTCACGATCGAAAGGTCGTTGAGAATAAATGGATTTTCAAAAGAAAAACGGATGTTGATGGTAATGTGACTACCTATAAGGCTCGACTTGTCGCAAAGGGGTTTCGACAAATTCAAGGAGTTGACTACGATGAGATATTCTCTCCCGTAGCGATGCTAAAGTTGGTTAGGGTTATGTTAGCAATTGTTGCATATTTCGATTTTGAAATATGACAGATGGATGTCAAAACTGCATTCATCAATGGTAATATTGAAGAAGAGTTGTATATGATACAACCTAAGGGTTTTGTCGATCCTAAGGATGCTGATAAGGTATGCAAACTTCAGCGATCCATCTATGGACTGAAGCAAGCATCCCGGAGTTGGAATCTCAGCTTTGATGAGGTGATCAAAGAGTTTGGATTTGTCCAAACTTATGGAGAGGCTTGTATTTACAAGAAAGTGAGTGGGACAAATGTGGCATTTCTGATATTATATGTGGATGGCATATTATTGATTGGAAATGATATAGATCTTTTAAATAGTGTTAAAAGTTATCTAAACAGCAAATTTTTGATAAAAGACCTTGGTGAAGCGACATATATATTAGGCATTAAAATCTATAGAGATAGATCAAGGCGCCTAACTGGGCTATCGCAAAGTACATACCTTGATAAGATATTAAAGAAGTTTAATATGGACGAAAGTAAGAAGGGGTTCTTACCTATGTTGCAAGGCAAGACATTGAGCAAGACTCAAAGTCTGGCTATGGTGGAAGAAAGAGAGATAATGGATAAGATCCCATATGCCTCGGCCATAGGCTCTATAATGTATGCCATGCTATGTACAAGACCGGATGTGGCACATGCTATTAGTTTGACTAGTAGGTACCAATCTGATCCAGGTTCGGAACACTGGATAGCGGTCAAGAATATCCTTAAGTACTTGAGAAGAACTAGGGATATGTTTCTTATATCCGGAGGTGAAGAAGAGCTAGTCGCTAAGTGTTATGTCGATGCAAGCTTTGACACCGATCTGGATGACTCTAAGTCTCAATCCTGATACGTATTTCTCTTGAACGGATCAGCAGTTAGTTGGAGGAGCTCCAAACAACCTTTGGTGGCTGGATCAACAACGGAGGCGGAATATGTTGCTGCTTCAGATGCGGTGCAGGAAGCGGTTTGGATGAAGGAGTTCATAATGGAACTAGGTATGGTTCCTAGTGCATTGGACACAATGGCGATCTATTGTGACAACAATGGAGCCATAGCCAACGCTAAGGAACCAAGGTCTCACAAGAATTCCAAGCATATTAAGCGCCGGTTTCACTCCATCCGCGAGCATGTCAAGGATGGAGATATAAAGATTTGTAAAGTACACACAGACCTAAATGTAGCAGATCCGTTGACTAAAGTTCTCCCTAGGGCAAAACATGATCAACACCAGAACTCCATGGGTCTTAGATTTATCACTATGTGAACTAGATTATTGTCTCTAGTGCAAGTGGGAGACTGAAGGAAATAAGCCCTGGGAGGCAATAATAAAGTTGTTATTATGTATTCCTCGTATATGATAGATGTTTATTTTGCATGCTATAATTTTATTGATCGGAAACGCCAATATATGTGTGTTTAATAAAAAAAGGGTTCCTAGTTATGCCTCTCTTATAGACTAGCTTGTTGATTAACAAGATGATCAAGGTTTCCTGATCATAGACATTGGATGTTGTTAATAACAAGGTCACAACATTTGTAAAATGATGTGATGAACATTCATCTGAAGTATAGCATTACGATCAAGTCATTATGTTTACATTGCTATAACATCATACGAAGTAATCTTTATCCTTACACCATGAGTTCATGTTAGTTGCTAACACCGGAAGAGTATCTTGATAACATCAAACGTCACACCATAACAGGGTGACTATAAAGATGGGTTCAGTGCTACGAAGGTGTTATGTTGAGGCTCATGGACAAAGAGTGGAATTTGTCAATCCCGATGACGGATAGATATACTCTAGGCCCTCTCGGTGATATCACATTAAGATAGCTTGCAAGCAAGTGATGTGATCACTAGAATGTTATATCACGGGAACGAGAAAATAGTGCATGGCGGTAACGAGATCAAACTAGGTATTTGGATACCGATGATAGAATATCGTACATGTATTATATCATGAGACAAAGGGATTAAGTTACTAGCGTTAAAGGTTCTCACGATCACAGAAGTCATCGTTGAATATGCGGGAGTCGGTATGGATCTCTAGGTCCCGCTTCTGATTATTGATCTGAGAGGAGTCTCAATCATGTCTGCATTATTCGCGAACCATAGGGTGACACACTTAAGAGTTACCGGACACCATTTTGGAGCACATATGTTTCAGACGAAAGAATTGCAAAGCGCATGAATTGTTTCGATAGAAACCGGAATTGTTTCGGGTGAAATTGCAGAAAGTGGTTCTGCATGTGATATTGAAATGTTGCAAGGGGTTTTATGTGAATGTTTGTTTATTAAAGTAATTAACAAAATTCTGAATAAATTTAATAAAATAGTTTTATTAAATGAGAGAGCATTAAACTTGGAGAATTTTAATGCATTTAAAGTAGGGACTTTAAAGGGGAATGTGAAGAGGCATTTTAATATGGAGGGGTTACCACCACATGAATGGGGGAGGTGAGGAGTCACCCCCCATGCGCCGGCCATGGAGAGGAGGGGCGCCCCCCTCCTCCTATAAAAGCCCCCCCTCTTCCTCCTTTGGGAAAGTTGTTGTCCCGAAACAGATTTATGTGCTTCACCGGAATAATTCGTGTAAAATCTCTGAACGTATTTTTGAGGCGTGATTTTTTGTGCTTCTGCCCCAGGTTGTTATCTAACTTCCGTTAGGTAAACACTTTTTGATTTGAGCAAGAGAAGGTCTTCGAAACAATTCTTCTTTACCTGCTGGTCTGTTTTGACAGATTTCTGTCATTTTCTGCATTTGCTTCTTGTTGGTTCCTTTTTTAGTTCTTTTGGGGAATTGAGCTTTTTGAGGGAAGTTCTATAGTAGATTGTGTTTTAATGGAAGTTTTATTGGTGTTGGAACTGAACCTAAAGACTTATTATCTTGAGTGCACTAATGTTGCTAATAAAGATTGTGTGAAGTTTTGTATGAAGGAAAAAAATTCAGGTGTATGGAAGAAATAAGTTATGAGATGAAGCATGGACTAAATCTCAAGCTTGGGGATGCCACGCGTGTCACCCCAAGAAATATTCAAGAAGTACAAGCGTCAAAGCTTGGGGATGCCCAAGGCATCCCCTTCTTCATCAATAAAAATCCTAGGTTTCTTCCAAACGCTTCATTTTTATTGTTTCATGCACGGTTCTGTTGTTCTTGGAGCGTCTTCTTTTTGTTTTCGTTTTGGTTTTTTGTTTTCTTTTGTTTGCTTAGTTTTCTGAATAAATTGGTTGGACCTCCTCTTTCATGCATTGGTTTTCAAATAGTTTGGTTTGCTTTGGAAAAGAGTAGGAAAGTTCATGCTTAAGTGGTAAAAAGAGTTTGTTTTTGACTGTGGCCTATGCTTTGGCATGCCATGCTTCATATTGTTTTGGCTTTATGCTTAGTATTCTTTGCTGTAGCATGACTTGTTATAAAAAATTGATATTGCTTAATGTGCATTGGATGAATCATGCGTTGTTTTAGCATATTAAAGCATAGTATAGTGGTATTCTCCTTTGATGCTTTATTTGGGTTGACTTGGCGCATGCTCACACCATGTTATGACTATCTCAAGTCACCATAAGACTTTATGATCCTTTAGTTTTCAACTTGTAGTATCACTTTATGCTTTGATCAATGATGTTTTGTCGCTCTGCATGATTATGGCCATTATTGCTCTCCTAGTTTGTCGCTCCCAGTATTTTGCTAGCCTCCGCAACCAAGTATGAGTTCCACTCATGCATCCAACTCCCTAAACCAAGTTATTCCAAAGAGTCCACCATACCTACCTACTATCTTATGCTATTCCAAGTATATTCATGCTTTTGTTTACCTTCCAAATTAAACTTGTTATGAGAAAACCAATGATTAAAGCTCTCACGAACTTGATGGCACACTTTACTTTTTTGCATTTAATAAACTTGAACCATTGGGTCCTTCTTTTTTGCGTATATGCTTGCGCTTTATAAGTTGAAATTAGCAGAACCATGTATCATGGTGAACGCTTTCAACATTGCACTGGTACTTAGTACCTCGTTGATATCATGATCTTTTACTTATGGATCCCGGCGGTGTGAAATAAAAGTGGAACTTGTAAGATCATGGAGTTTGTATGTATGTTAGAGAAACGCCTGGGCCGCTAGCCTAAGCCATGCTTAATCATGGTGGAAACTTGCAGCCTAACCATAATGAGCATTCTATGAAGCATCCTCAATAAAAATCTATGCACATAGTAAATAAAAAGATCGCTGAGATGCTCATTGTCTGCTTGCCTTGTCATTTTGATTATGGGATAGCTCCTGTATCATGTGCAAGGGGTACCCCGTTGGCGGTTCTTTATGATATATATGTACTTACAATGACAAGAGCTTACTCGTGACTAAAGTTGAGTAGCATGAGGTTCGGTCTTCGTAAGTAAGGGTGATAGCTCAATGCACGGCGCCAAAAAAATTTCTTCATGGCGGTGTTGAAGTAGAGCTCGTTGGGAACCCCAAGAGGAAGGTATGATGAGCACAGCAGCAAGTTTCCCTTAGTTATGAAACCAAGGTTTAATCGAACCAGTAGGAGCAAGGAAACACCCCAAAGGTGTTACTAGCTAAGCTTTGGCAGGGCGCACTACCGGTGCTAGTAGCAACGTGGAGACCTGCACAACACAACCACAGAACTTTGTCCCCAACTTACGATGAGGTTGTCAATCTCACCATGTTTTGCGGAAAACAAAGGATTAAACGTATCGAATGGAAAGAAGTAAAAGTTTGCAGAAAGTAAACACAAAGCGGTAAAAGATTTTAGATTGTATGTAAAGAAAAAGGACCGGGATCCATAGTTCACTAGAGGTGGCTCTCCTTAGATAGATAACATGCTGGGTGAACAAATTACAGCGGGGCAATTGACAAACACCGAGAAAGCAATACATGCATATACTAATCATCTTGACTCCTTTGAGACTTGATTGGGCATTACAACATAATACATAGACCACCATCCAACTTCATCTATGACTAATTGATACATTGCAAATGTATCTATAATTTTTGATGTTCCATGCTTAGTTTTATCCACTTTCTTGTGTTTTGTTCCAACTTTGGAGTACTTTTATAATGATTTCTTGGACTAACCTATTAACAAGAGCCATAGTGCCAGCTGCCTGTTTTCTGCTGTTTTTGGTTCCAGGAAAGTCAGAAAATGAATATTCTCAGAATTGGACGGGACAAAATCCAAAGTGCCTATTTTTCCAGAAGGGATCAAGTGCCAGAATACGAGACGGAGAGGGGCCAGGGGCCGGCCACACCACCTGGTCGTGCGGCCAGGCTTGGCCTGTGCCAGGGGGTGGTCTGGCCGACCCCAGCACCCCCTCGGCCTCTCCTTCCGCCAATAAGTTTCCCTCCGGACGAAAACCCTAAGTACCCGATCAAAAATCCACGAAAGAGTCTGTAGCCGCCGTCATCTCCATCCCTAGATCGGGGGGATCTGAAGCTCTTCTCACACCCTGCCGAAGAGGGGAATTCACCCTGGAGGCATTCTTCATCACCATGCAAGCCTCCGGTGTGATGCGTGAGTAGTTCATCCTTGGACTACGGATCCATGTAGTAGCTAGATGGCTGGTTTCTCCTCCTTTGTGCTTTCATGTTTAGATCTTGTGAGCTCCGTTCATGATCAAGATCATCTATTTGTAATTCATACATGTTGTGTTTGCGGGGATCCGATGGATATTGAGATGCTATTTCAGATTGATTATTGATTCTATCATGTCTTTGTTATTTGAGATCTTGCATGCTTTCCGTTGTTAGTAGCTATCTTGGCCAAGTAGATGCTAGCAACTCCAAGAGTTAGTATTTATGCTCGATAGTGGGTTCATGCCTCTGGTAATCTGGGGAACTGACAGAAATCTCTAAGGTACTAGATGTGCTATTTCTACTAGGGAGAAAATAACGATCCTTTGCTCATAGAAAAATTGTATTGTTTACTTTACACGCAGTTCGTAAAGCAATAATCTGTTGCTTGCAACTTAATACTGGACGGGATTCGGATGATAACCTGAAGGTGGATTATTAGTCATAGATGCAGTTGGATGGCGGTCTATGTATTATGTTGTAATGCCCAATCAAGTCTCAAAGGAGTCAAGATGATTAGTATATGCATGTATTGCTTTCTCGGTGTTTGTCAATTGCCCCACTGTAATTTGTTCGTCCAGCATGTTATCTATCTAAGGAGAGCCACCTCTAGTGAACTATGGATCCCGGTCCTTTTACTTTACATACAATCTACAACTGTTTACTGCTTTGTGTTTACTTTCTTCAAAATTTTACTTCTTTCCATTCGGTACGTTTAATCCTTTGTTTTCCGCAAAACACGCTGAGATTGACAACCTCATCGCAAGTTGGGGACAAAGTTCTGTGGTTGTGTTGTGCAGGTCTCCACGTTGCTACTAGCACCGGTAGTGCCCCCTGCCAAAGCTCAGCTAGTAACACCTTTGGGGTGTTTCCTTGCTCCTACTGGTTCGATTAAACCTTGGTTTCATAATTGAGGGAAAACTTTTTGCTGTGCTCATCATACCTTTCTCTTGGGGTTCCCAACGAGCTCTCCGTCGATCGTCGAGTGCATCAAGATCTTTTCTGGCGCCGTTGCCGGGGAGTCAAGGACATCTTCACAAGGGGAGTCCCTCACAACCAATCTCTTTACTTTGTTGTTTTTGTTTTGCTTAGTTTTCTTTCTGCTTTGTTTGCTTGTTTTGTTCTTCAAAAACACAAAAAAATTAGTTTTACTTATTTTGCTTTCTTATTTGAAAACACACAAAAATTAGTTCCTATCTTGAGTTACCACTATGTCTAGCCTTGCTCCAATCAATATGTCACCCGAGGAAATAATTCTCACTTTTAAACAAGGAATTGAGGAAAGTTTTAAGGAAGCTTGGTCTAGAATCTCTGATCTACATGAAAAGTCTGAGCCTAAAATGATTCAAGGCTTGT
The DNA here is from genome assembly GCA_910589775.1 of Avena eriantha. Classification (NCBI taxonomy): domain Eukaryota; kingdom Viridiplantae; phylum Streptophyta; class Magnoliopsida; order Poales; family Poaceae; genus Avena; species Avena eriantha. The sequence continues at coordinate 2,625,760 of OU342744.1, forward strand.
TCCTTAGCAGTTTTTACCTTGGGATTGCTCTTTGCTATAGATATGCTTTAGATGCTATTGTGGGAGGAGATTTCCTCCAATGTAATGAGGATGATGCCATTAATGCTATAAAGAAATTGATCCTCACTTACACTATGCCTAGCCAAACTGATATTTCTTTCGCAAAAATATTTGCTAGGTTGAACACTCTTGAGGATAGCACTACTAGCTTGGAAAGTTGCTATAATACGCTTAGGCAGCATCACAATTATGTTCCAATAAATTCTGAACCATCAAAGTGGCCCCCTACAGTAAAGATTGAGATAAACACTGAAACTTTTCAAACCCCCTGCGATATCATGTCTGAATTTTGTCTTATGCCCAGAGATATTTATGAATCTTTGAATCTTTGGGGGCTTACTGAAGGAGGAAAAGAAATATCTCTTGCTAATAATGCTACCTTATTTCCTATTGGAATAGCTGAAGGAGTGTTTACAAAGATCCTTGGGAAAATGATTTCTACTGATTATCTTGTTATTGAATGTGCAGGAAAAGGACAAATTACACTTGGAAGATCCATATTAGAACTCCTTGGAGCAATAATAGATGTGGAAAAGGGGACCATGCACCTTTCTTATCCACCAAACAATCACATTTTCCCAAACATTAAGAACAAAAATAAGAGAGGTAAGGGCAAGAAATTTGGTCTTAATACTTCTTCATTTGAGAACACTTGATTCTTTCTTTGCTTCTTATGCCTAACTTAAAGGCGTTAAAGAAAAGTACTTGTTGGGAGATGAGCCAAGAGTTTTAGTTGAGTCTTGCAAGTTATTATCTCTGTAATAACCTCTCCTTATCCTTTTTATTTGCTTTTTGTGCCAAGAGTAACCTCTAATGAGAGTAAATTAATGATTGGGAAAGTTGCTGTCCCGAAACAGATTTCTGTGCTTCACCGTAAAAATTCCTGAGAGAGCTCTGTATGTCGGATTGAGCTGTAATTTGTTTTGCTTATGCCCCAGGTTGTTATCTAACTTGCGTTAGTTCCACACTTTTCGATTTGAGCAAGAGAAGGTCTTCGAAAAAATTCGTCTTTACCTGCTGGTCTGTTTTGACAGATTTCTGCCATTTTCTGCATTTGCTTCTTGTTAGTTCCTTCTTGAGTTCCTTTGGGGAATTGAGCTTTTTGAGGGAAGTGCTACAGTAGCTAGTGTTCTAATGGAAGTTTATTTGGTGTTAGAACTGAACCTTAAGACTTATTTATCTTAAGTGTACTAATGTTGCTAATGAGATTGTGTGAAGTTTTGTATGAAGGAAAAATTTCAGGTGTATAGAAGGAATGCGTAATGAGATGAAGGATGGACTAAAGCTCAAGCTTGGGGATGCCACGCGTGTCACCCCAAGAAATATCCAAGAAGTACAAGCGTCAAAGCTTGGGGATGCCCAAGGCATCCCCTTCTTCATCAATAAAAATCCAGGTTTCTTCCAAACGCTTTATTTTTATTGTTTCATGCACAGTTATGTTTTTCTTAGAGCGTCTTCTTTTTCGTTTTTGTTTTGGTTTTCGTTTGCTTTTTTTTGCTTAGTTTTCTGAATAAATTGGTTGGACCCCCTCTTTCACACTTTGGTTTGCAAATAGTTTGGTTTGGTTTGGAAAAGAGTAGGAAAGTTCATACTTATGTGGTAAAAAGAGCTCGTTTTTGACTGTGGCCATGCTTTGTCATGCCATGCTTGATATTGTCTTGGCTTTATGCTTAGTATTATTTGCTGTAGCATGACTTGTTATACACAATTGAGATTGCTTAATGTTCCTTGGATGAATCATGCGTTGTTTTAGCATATTAAAGCATAGTATAGTGGTATTCTCCTTTGATGCTTTATTTGGGTTGACTTGGCACATGCTCACACCATGTTATGACTATCCAAAGTCACCATAGCCTTTATGATCCTTTAGTTTTCAACTTGTAGCATCACTTTATGCTTTGATCAATGATATTTTGTCGCTCTGCATGATTATGGCCATTATTGCTCTCCTAGTTTGTCGCTCCCAGTCTTTTGCTAGCCTCCACAACAAAGTATGAGTTCCACTCATGCATCCAAATCCCTAAACCAAGTTTTTCAAAAGAGTCCGCCATACCTACCTACTAGCTTATGCTATTCCAAGTACATTCATGCTTTTGTTTACCTTCCACTTGTTATGAGAAAACTAGTGATTAAAGCTCTCACGAACTTGATGGCACACTTTACTTTATTGCCTCTAATAAAATTGAACCATTGGGTCCTTCTTTGTTGCGTATATGCTTGCGCTTTATAAGTTGAAATTAGCAGAACCATGTTTCATGGGGAACGCTTTCAACATTGCACTTGTGCTTTGTACCCCGTTGATATCATGTTCTTTTGCTTACGGATCCCGGCGGTGTGAAATAAAAGTGGAACTTGTAAGATCATGGAGTTTGTATGTGTGTTAGAGAAACGCCTGGGCCCCTAGCCTAAGCCATGCCTAATCATGGTGGAAACTTGCAGCATCACCATAATGAGCACTCTATGAAGCATCCTCAATAAAAACCTATGCAAATAGCAAATAAAAAGATCGTTGAGATGCTCAATTTTTGCTTGCCTTTTCATTTTGATTATGGGAAAGCTCCCGTATCATGTGCAAGGGGTACCCCGTTGGTGGTTCTTAATGATACAAATATACTTACAATGACAAGAGCTTACTCGTGACTAAAGTTGAGTAGCATGAGGATCGGTCTTCGTAAGTAAGGGGCATGAGATTTTGGTTTATAACTTGTAAAGCATATCCTCTTAGTTGTGTCACTTTCCTTAATCACCTTCAAGATGCTTATGATAGGGGCAATGAGAGCTGAAAGCTATAAGTACCATAATTTTTGGAAGCTCTTTATGAAACTTGAATCCCTACTTCCTTCTATGAAGGCCTTTCTTCCACCATTATATTAAGTCTCCACCTTCTACCTTTATGCACCTACTTTGAGAGCATAGTGGCCATTCTTAATTCTATGTGCATTGTCCCAAGACTATTTGATTGATGCATAACTTGATATTGCCTGTTCTAAACTATTTGTATCTAGTCACTCTTATGAACTTTGAAGGTGTCCTATGCATTTATATTTGCTACTCTATGAGGGACAATGCCTTTTCATGTTGCAACATAGTTTCTTTGCCTTATTGCTAGAACTTTGTCTTTCATGTTATGTTGAAAGTACTATGATCCCAGCTATCAATGTTTACAAATACTTTGATCAAGTTTATGATGGTGCATGTCACCTCAAAAAAAATCACTTACCTACTCGAGGACGAGTAGGAGTTAAGCTTGGGGATGTTGATAGATTGCAAATGTATCTATAATGTTTGATGTTCCATGCTTGGTTTTATCTACTTTCTTATGTTTTGTCCATAGTTTGGAGTACTTTTCATACGATTTCTTGGACTAACCTATTAATAAGAGCCACAGTGCCAGCTACCTGTTTTCTGCTATTTTTGATTCCAGGAAAGTCAGAAAATGAATATTCTCGGAATTGGACGGGAAAAAAGCCAAGTCATTATTTTTCCGAGGGACACCTGGAGCCAGAATACGAGACGGAGAGAGGCTGGGGCCCAGCCACACCCCCTGGTCACGCGGGTTGGGCCTGGCCGCGCCAGGGGGTGGTCTGGCCGCCCCAGACACCCCCTCGGTCTCCCTCTTCGCCTATAAGATGCCTTCTGACCAAAAAACTCAGGGGGGTTTGACATTTTTCCAGAAGGAGTTCCGCTCCACCTCCACCACTAGATTCCACGAAACAGCACCAGAAACTCCGTTCTGGCACCCTGCCGGGATGGGGAATTGGAGGAGATCATCGCCATCATCATCACCATCACTTCTCCATTGACCATCCATGTTTCCCCATCTATGAATGAGTAATCCCCCGTTGTAGGCTATGGGGATGGTAGGGATTGGATGAGATCGTTCATGTAATGGCATCAGATTGTTAGGGCATGGTGCCTAGTATCTTCTATTAGTGCTTTATGACTTTGTTGCGACTTGTTATGCTTAATGCTTGTCACTAGGGCCCGAGTGCCATGATTTCAGATCTGAACATGTTATTGATTCATTATGATAGTATTGTTTATAATCTTATCTGCAAGTTGTTTACACACATTAATGTCCGGAACCAATGGCCCCGAAGTGACAGAAATCGGGATAACCGGAGAGAATGGCTTTGTGTGGCATCCCGCAAAAACCACTACTAGAAAATCGTTGTGTTTTTGTGCATTGCATCATCATGACAGCATGCTCATGTCATCATGCCTCATTGCATTTGAGCATCGTCATCATCTTGCATGGTTTTTGTCTAAACTATTTTCGAAACGCCTAGTTTTGTTTTCCAAATATTCCCGTCCTTATTCAAATTAAAACCCGGGTCTCCGGAATATTTTGGTTTGTCTAAATACAGTTTGCAAAAGCTCCGTTTTAAATAAATAAAATATTTTAAAATTGTTTTTAGGAGGCAGCCCGCCAGGCCCGAAAGCCCGGCCGGCCACCTCCAGATAAAATCTAGTCCTAACCCTAGCTACCCAATCTTACCTACCCCTAATCCTACCCTGCCCCTCCACCTCACCCCGGCCACTCACAGCTCGCCACCTCACCAAACCCCTCCCTAATATCCCTCCACCTCACACAGCACACAACACACGCACACCACACACTCCCCTACCCACAACCCAACGCCATCCTGGGCGCCTCCCGTTTCCCGCTCCCGCTTGGCCACCCGCCCTCCTTCTCTCCCTGCTCGCGGGCCCCACCCGGTGCCTTCCTATCCTGTAGGAGAGAGAGCACCTGTTCTCCCGACCGCCTCTTGTCGCGCGCAGCCCCACTCCCCACCTGCCCTGCCCCCGGCCCCACGCACACGCATAGCACGCACGCACTCACACGTGTGCACGTAACTGCGTCCACCCCGCTCCCGCGCCTACACGCGCCCCCGCACTACCTGGCCCACCATTTTCCCCACCTGCCCTTGCTCCTTTCTCCTCTCCCGCACGCGACCCGTCCCCGACGCCACCACCCCCACCTCGCGTCTCTTCCTCCCTCTCCTCGTTCCTCGCCGCCCGCCACCGGTCCGTCCTCCACCGCCCGCTCAGACCGCCACCAGAGCCTCTCCCCTTCCCCAACTGTCGGCCGCCGCCCGAGTACCCCGCCGCTTTCTGCCTCCTCCTTGCTGAGCGCCGCCAGGCTCGGCCTCCCTCTGCACCGCCGCCTCCGCGTCGGCTCGGCCCTGTCCGCCGGCCTATCCCTCTACACCGCTGCCTCGCGGAACCCCAGCTCCCTCGCCTCTACCCGCTCCATGCCCACCTCCGGCCGACCACGCCTCTGCCCGACGCGGCGTAACCACTGCGCCCGTTCTCGAGCCATGCGCCCTGGGCCACCGTCATCAGGCGCGACCCGCTCCGCTGAGGTTTCCGCCCCCGGAGCTCTCCGCTCGGCCTCTGCAGTCGGCCGTCGGCCCCACCACCGCGACGTGCCAGATCGAGTTTGCCTCCCATTTCCGGCCGACCAGGACGGCCTCACGACCGTGTTTTCCTGCGCTCTGTCCCCGCCGTCGCCCTGGGATCTCCTTGCGTCTGCCTTCCTCCGAGCATGCCTGACGCCATGCATTCCTGCCATAGCTGCCGTCTGCTGCTGTGCACGAATTAGTCAGGTTGTTCCTGTGTGTGCCCTATCGCCACCAAATTGTTGTTGATGCTTTGCACACTGTTGGACCCTGTAGCATTGATGTTGATGTGAGGGTGTATGAAATTGTTGGCAGATGTTGATGTGGGGGTGATGTCGGTCCTTCTACGACGTCCCGGCAGGATCGTCAGATGAACACGAGGGACCCAAACCAAGAATGTCCACACTAAAGGACGAGCGAGAAGACTTCCATCAAGAAATCCAAGATCTTCTTCACGGTACCCATGACCACGAGAACGCCGATGTGGATATGAAAAACCGTCTACCCTGAGGCCAACACCGAAGACCGATCCTGGCGCCCGAACCCCGTGGAACCCCAAGGCCTTCGATGTGGAACCGCCATGTTCTCCCCACGGATCCCGAAGCCCGATCCCGGAGTCCGAAGACCGAACCCAAACCACATCGAACCCCAAGATCTCCGACCCCTAATGTGTGAACCCTATCTGATCCCCTATTTTATAAATGTAATATAAACCTTGTTGCATATTAAATCGTTTATGGACGACTTGGAGCACAGTATCTCGATCATAGACAAGCATAACTAAAGTAGTGCTATAAACTTGACTTAATATATGACTAGTAATCAGATTCCACTATCATGGAATGGATATTAAAATGCCAACAACTGGTGGATCTGGGGTTGTTTTGTGACATGCTCTACCTGCCTAGTAAGTATTGCAACTCCAATGGAATGAGATAAAAGTGTCAACAACTGCTGGGTTTTGGGATTCCTCGGGACAATTATATCTGACTAGTAAATGTTCCAACTACAACGGAATGTTAACTAAAAGTGCCCACTACTTATGCTATCAGGATGACTCATGCTATATATCTGACTAGTAAATGCTGCAACTATAATGGAATGAGTAAAACTGCCAACTGTGTGAGTTCCTCGGTTTGACTTCCTCGTTTGGTCTCGAGGGGGAATACCAAGATGGGTATGTTAGGTGTTAGTATCAGGTTGGATCCGAATAGGTCTTTCTTATCCCTCTCTAATAGCTGCCAGTTTTACTGAGTCTCTATAGGTTGTTTAGTGCTGTTGCGCTGCCGCTTCAGTCCACCATACCTATGTAGGCGAGAGCCGCTGAATTCTAGCCTCACCGTGTACTGGCCTCAGTACTGACGCTCCTCTTTTTCCTTTGCCCTTTGTCAGCACCCCTTTTGTTTTAGCAGGTTTGAGCTCGACGTCGTTAGCAGGGTTACCCTTCCGGCTTGGCATGGGCAGGGTTATGGACGCCATTGGTTATTCTTCAGGGCTCTTAGCCCCATTTGCATCTTGTCCGTACTCGGACGCTGTAGTGATTTCAAGCTGATTTGGATCTTTGTACTGTATATCGGTATTCTTGACTCATGGAGTCGTGTTGTATATATATCTGTTCTGTGGGTCCCATCGAGGACTGTTGTGTAATGGTATTACTTCGTTCTTTCACCCACACGAAAGTGCCTAGTGGGCGTCCTTGAGTCGTTTCTATGCGGGTTTGGCAGAAAGGGCTAAAACTTGCCTAGGGCCGATTCGAAGGTGTTACAGAGTGGTATCAGAGCGCAGCAGTTGCGATACCCCACAAGTCTAGCATGTAGGATAACCTAGCTAACGGCCGAAGTAGAGTGTCAAAACTATTTTAGAAAATCGGTTGGATAGATCTAATTAGGTCTGATTTTACTCCTTACCCCTCTCTTGTTCTCCTCTTACCTCTGCGTGTTTTGAATCTGCTCTCTTAACTTTTCTTCGAGTCCAGGAATTCTCGTGGTTGGGTTTCCGTCGTACCTTCAGGGTTTCGCTTCCTCCTTTGGTAACGGTGTTTCTACATCCGGTCTTCGTGCTATCTGAGGAATCCTTCATCTATGGGAATTCTCTCTGTTCCTTGTTGTGCCTTCCGGTGTTTCCCGTCGTGACAACATCATCTATGCCAGATCTGATGAAGAGCCTGCATCACTCTTTTGTTCCGAACCTCGATCGTCGAGATCTTCATTCTGATTCCGAGAATGGTTGCACGCTTTTCTACTGATTGTGCGGAGTAATAGTTTGGGTGCGTGATGGATTGGCCCCCATGCCGACTACTCATTCTATTTTCCCTTGTACATTGAAGTGGAATAGACTGCATCTTTTCTCTCCTCCTATCGGAGTTAGAGGTGGCATTATCTGTTGATACCTTTACCTTCGTCCTTTGTTCCCGGAGTGTTTTCTCGACGACCATGGACAATGACCTCTTGTTGGTGGTGTTGCCGATTTCAAGATGGAGCAAGAATCCTTGTTAGAGGTGTCGCGATGATCTACACGAAGCGAGAAGATTCAGATCATCGGCCTTCTTCCAGTACCATGAGGCGGATCTCGAGGGCGAGATCCCTTGTTAGTGGTGTCGAATTGTGGCATCCCGCAAAAACCACTACTAGAAAATCGCTGTGTTTTTGTGCATTGCATCATCATGACAGCATGCTCATGTCATCATGCCACATTGCATTTGAGCACCGCCATCATCTTGCATGGTTTTTGTCTAAACTATTTTCGAAACGCCTAGTTTTGTTTTCCAAATATTCCCGTCTTTATTCAAATTAAAACCCGGGTCTCCGGAATATTTTGGTTTGTCTAAATACGGTTTGCAAAATCCCCATTTTAAATAAATAAAATATTTTTAAATTGTTTTTAGGAGGCAGCCCGCAAGGCCCAAAAGCCCGGCCGGCCACCTCCAGATAAAATCTAGTCCTAACCCTAGCTACCCAATCTTACCTAGCCCTAATCCTACCCAGCCCCTCCACCTCACCCCGGCCACTCACAGCTCGCCACCTCACCAACCCCCTCCCTAATCTCCCTCCACCTCAAACAGCACACAACACACGCACACCACACACTCCCCTGCCCACACCCCAACGCCACCCTACGCGCCTCCCGTTTCCCGCTCCCGCCTGGCCACCCGCCCTCCTTCTCTCCCTGCTTGCGGGCCCCACCCGGTGCCTTCCTATCCCGCAGGAGAGAGAGCACCTGCTCTCCCAACCGCCTCGCGTCGCGCGCAGCCCCACTCCCCACCTGCCCTGCCCCCGGCCCCACGCACACGCATATCACGGACACACTCACACGCGCGCACGCAACCGCGTCCACCCCGCTCCCGTGCCTGCACGCGCCCCCGCACTACCTGGCCCACCATTTTCCCCACCTGCCCTTGCTCCTTTCTCCTCTCCCGCACGTGACCCGTCCCTGACGCCACCACCCCTACCTCGCGTCTCTTCCTCCCTCTCCTTGTTCATCGCCGCCTGCCACTGGTCCGTCCTCCACCGCCCGCTCAGGTCGCCACCGGAGCTTCTCCCCTTCCCCAACTGCTGGCTGCCGCCCGAGTACCCCGCCGCTTTCTGCCTCCTCCTCGCCGAGTGCCGCCAGGCTCGGTCTCCCTCTGCACTGCCGCCTCCGCGTCGGCTCGGTCTCCCTTTCCCCAACTGCCAGGCTCGGTCTCCCCTTCCCCAACTGCCAGGCTCGGTCTCCCTCTGCACTCCGCGTTGGTGGATTATGAAATGAATACACATGCAATGACACTGGTGAATCCATAGGTGGTATGTGAGAAGAACACACATGCAAAATGACTGTGGTTGTTGTTACTAAAAATAACACACATGCAATGCCGCTGGTGGATCCATGTGTGGTCAATGTAGCGAACACACATTTGAATGACACTGGTGGATCCAAATGTGGTATGTGAAAACAACACACATGCAATGACTCTGGTTGTTGTTAGTTAAAAGAACACACATGCAATGACTCTGGTTGTTGTTAGTGAAAAGAACACACATGCAATGACACTGGTGGATCCATAGGTGGTATGTGAAAAGAACACACATGAAAAATGACTCTGGTTGTTGTTACTAAAAAGAACACACATGCAATGACACTGGTGGATCCATAGGTAGTATGTGAAGAGAACACACATGCAAAATGACTCTGGTTGTAGTCACTAAAAAGAACACACATGCAATGACACTGGTGGATCCATAAGTGGTATGTGAAAAGAACGCACATTCAAAATGACTCTGGTTGTTGTTACTAAAAACAACACACATGCAATGACACAGGTGGATCCATAGGTGGTATGTGAAGAGAACACACATGCAAAATGACTCTAGTTGTTATTACTAAAAAGAACACACATGCGATGACTCTGGTGGATCCATGGGTGGCTTGTGAAAAGAACACACATGCAATGACACTGGTGGATCCATAGGTGGTATGTGAAAAGAACACACATGCAAAATGACTCTGGTTGTTGTTACTAAAAAGAACACACATACAATGACACTAGTGGATCCATGCGTGGATTGTGAAAAGAGCACACATGCAATAACACTGGTGATCCATATGTGGTATGTGAAAAGAACACACATGCAATGACTCTGGTTGTTGTTAGTGAAGAGAACACACATGCAATGACACTGGTGGATCCATGTGTGGTCTCTGAAGGGAGCACACATTTCAATGACTCTTGTTGTTGTGAGTAAAAATAACACACATACAATGACACTGGTGGATCCATGTGTGGTCTCTAAAGAGACCACACATGCAATGGCACTGGTTGTTGTTACTAAAAAGAACACACATGCAATGACACTGGTGGATCCATGGGTGGATTGTGAAAAGAACACACATGCAATGACACTGGTGGATCCATAGGTCGTATGTGAAAAGAACACACAGGAAAAATGACTCTGGTTGTTGTTACTAAAAAGAACACACATGCAATGACACTGGTGGATCGATGGGTGGATTGTGAAAAGAGCACACATGCAATGACACTGGTGATCCATATGTGGTATGTGAAAAGAACACACATGCAATGACTCTGGTTGTTGTTAGTAAAAAGAACACACATGCAATGACACTTGTGGATCCATATGTGGTCTCTGTAGAGAACAGACATTTCAATGACAATGGTGGATCCATAGGTGGTATGTGAAAAGAACACACATGCAAATGACTCTGGTTGTTGTTAGGTAAAAGAACACACATACAATGACACTAGTGGATCCATAGGTGGTATGCGAAAAGAACACACATGCAAAATGACTCTGGTTGTTGTTACTAAAAAGAACACACATGCAATGACTCTGGTGGATCCATGGGTGGATTATGAAATGAACACACATGCAATGACACTGGTGGATCCATAGGTGGTATGTGAGAAGAACACACATGCAAAATGACTCTGGTTGTTGTTACTAAAAAGAACACACATGCAATGACGCTGGTGGATCCATGTGTGGTCAATGTAGAGAACACACATTTGAATGACACTGGTGGATCAATATGTGGTATGTGAAAAGAACACACATGCAATGACTCTGGTTATTGTTAGATAAATGAACACACATGCAATGACTCTGGTTGTTGTTAGTGAAAAGAACACACATGCAATGACACTAGTGGATCCATGTGTGGTCTTTGAAGAGAGCACACATTTCAATGACTCTAGTTGTTGTTACTAAAAAGAACACACATGCAATGACACTGGTGGATCCATAGGCGGTATGTGAAGAGAACACACATGCAAAATGACTCTGGTTGTTGTCACTAAAAAGAACACACATGCAATGACATTGGTGGATCCATGGGTGGATTGTGACAACAACACACATGCAATGACACTGGTGGATCCATAGGCGGTATGCGAAGAGAACACACATGCAAAATGACTCTGGTTGTTGTCACTAAGAAGAACACACATGCAATGACACTGGTGGATCCATGGGGGGATTGTGAAAAGAACACACATGCAATGACACTGGTGATCCATATATGGTATGTGAAAAGAACACACATGCAATGACTCTGGTTGTAGTTACTAAAAAGAACACACATGCAATTGCACTGGTGGATTCGTGGGTGGATTGTGAAAAGAGCACACATGCAATGACACTGGTGTTCCATATGTAGTATGTGAAAAGAACACACATGCAATGACTCTGGTTGTTAGTGAAAAGAACACACATGCAATGACACTGGTGGATCCATGTGTGGTCTCTGAAGAGAGCACACATTTCAATGACTCTTGTTGTTGTTAGTAAAAAGAACACACATGCAATGAAACTGGTGGATCCATGTGTGGTCTTTGAAGAGAGCACACATGCAATGACACTACTTGTTGTTACTAAAAGAACACACATGCAATGACACTGGTGGATCCATGTGTGGATTGTGAAGAGAACACACATGCAATGACTCCAGTTGTTGTTAGTGAAAAGAACATACATGCAATGACACCGGTGGATCCATGTGTGGTCTCTGTAGAGAACACACTTTTCAATGACACTGGTGGATCCATAGGTGGTATGTGAAAAGAACACACATGAAAAATGACTCTGGTTGTTGTTAGTGAAAAGGACACACATGCAATAACACTGGTGGATCCATAGGTGGTATGTGAAAAGAACACACATGCAAAATGACTCTGGTTGTTACTAAAAAGAACACACATGCAATGACTCTAGTGGATCCATGGGTGGATTATGAAATGAACACACATGCAATGACACTGGTGGATCCATAGGTGGTATGGGAGAAGAACACACATGCAAAATGACTCTGGTTGTTGTTACTAAAAATAACACACATGCAATGACGCTGGTGGATCCATGTGTGGTCAATGTAGAGAACACACATTTGAATGACACTGGTGGATCCATATGTGGTATGTGAAAAGAACACACATGCAATGACTCTTGTTGTTGTTAGTTAAATGAACACACATCCAATGATGCTGGTTGTTGTTAGTGAAAAGAACACACATGCAATGACACTGGTGGTTCCATGTGTGGTCTTTGAAGAGAGCACACATTTCAATGACTCTGGTTGTTGTTACTAAAAACAACACACATGCAATGACACTGGTGGATCCATAGGTAGTATGTGAAGAGACCACACATGCAAAATGACTCTGGTTGTTGTCACTAAAAAGAACACACATGCAATGACACTGGTGGATCCATAAGTGGTATGTGAAAAGAACACATATTCAAAATGACTCTGGTCGTTGTTACTAAAAAGAACACACATGCAATGACACTGGTGGATCCATAGGTGGTATGTGAAGAGAACACACATGCAAAATGACTCTGGTTGTTGTTACTAAAAATAACACACATGCAATGACACTGGTGGATCCATAGGTGGTATGCGAAAACAACACACATGCAAAATGACTCTGGTTGTTGTTACTAAAAAGAACACACATGGAATGACACTGGTAGATCCATGGGTGGATTGTGAAAAGAGCACACATGTAATGACACTAGTGATCCATATGTGGTATGTGAAAAGAACACACATGCAATGACTCTGATTATTGTTAGTGAAAAGAACACACATGCAATGACACTGGTGGATCCATGTGTGGTCTCTTAAGAGAGCACACATTTCAATGACTTGTTGTTGTTAGTAAAAAGAACACACATGCAATGACACTGGTGGATCCATGTGTGGTCTCTAAAGAGAGCACACATGCAATGACACTGGTTGTTGTTACTAAAAAGAACACACATGCAATGACACTGGTGGATCCATGTGTGGATTGTGAAGAGAACACACATGCAATGACTCCAGTTGTTGTTACTGAAAGAACATACATGCAATGACACTGGTGTATCCATGTGTGGTCTGTGAAGAGAGCACACATTTCAATGACTCTTGTTGTTGTTAGTAAAAAGAACACACATGCAATGACAGTGGTGGATCCATGTGTGGTCTCTGAAGAGAGCACATGCCATGACACTAGTTGTTGTTACTAAAAAGAACACACATGCAATGACACTGCTGGATCCATGTGTGGATTGTGAAGAGAACACACATGCAATGACTCCAGTTGTTGTTAGTGAAAAGAACATACATGCAATGAAAACGGTGGATCCATGTGTGGTCTCTGTAGAGAACACACTTTTCAATGACACTGGTGGATCCAAAGGTGGTATGTGAAAAGAACACACATGAAAAATGACTCTGGTTGTTGTTAGTGAAAAGAACACACATGCAATGACACTGGTGGATCCATAGGTGGTATGTGAAAAGAACACACATGCAAAATGACTCTGGTTGTTGTTACTAAAAAGAACACACATGCAATGACTCTGGTGGATCCATGGGTGGATTATGAAATGAACACACATGCAATGACACTGGTGGATCCATAGGTGGTATGTGAGAAGAACACACATGCAAAATGACTCTGGTTGTTGTTACTAAAAAGAACACACATGCAATGACGCTGGTGGATCCATGTGTGGTCAATGTAGAGAACACACATTTGAATGACACTGGTGGATCCATATGTGGTATGTGAAAAGAACACACATGCAATGACTCTGGTTGTTGTTAGTTAAATGAACACACATGCAATGACTCTGGTTTGTTGTTAGTGAAAAGAACACACATGCAATGACACTGGTGGATCCATGTGTGGTCTTTGAAGAGAGCACACATTTCAATGACTCTAGTTGTTGTTACTAAAAAGAACACACATGCAATGACACTGGTGGATCCATAGGTGGTATGTGAAGAGAACACACATGCAAAATGACTCTGGTTGTTGTCACTAAAAAGAACACACATGCAATGACACTGGTGGATCCATAAGTGGTATGTGAAAAGAACACATATTCAAAATGACTCTGGTCGTTGTTACTAAAAAGAACACACACAATGACACTGGTGGATCCATAGGTGGTATGTGAAGAGAACACACATGCAAAATGACTCTGGTTGTTACTAAAAATAACACACATGCAATGACACTGGTGGATCCATAGGTGGTATGTGAAAACAACACACATGCAAAATGACTCTGGTTGTTGTTACTAAAAAGAACACACATGGAATGACACTGGTAGATCCATGGGTGGATTGTGAAAAGAGCACACATGTAATGACACTAGTGATCCATATGTGGTATGTGAAAACAACACACATGCAATGACTCTGGTTTGTTGTTAGTGAAAAGAACACACATGCAATGACACTGGTGGATCCATGTGTGGTCTTTGAAGAGAGCACACATTTCAATGACTCTAGTTGTTGTTACTAAAAAGAACACACATGCAATGACACTGGTGGATCCATAGGTGGTATGTGAAGAGAACACACATGCAAAATGACTCTAGTTGTTGTCACTAAAAAGAACACACATGCAATGACACTGGTGGATCCATAAGTGGTATGTGAAAAGAACACATATTCAAAATGACTCTGGTCGTTGTTACTAAAAAGAACACACATGCAATGACACTGGTGGATCCATAGGTGGTATGTGAAGAGAACACACATGCAAAATGACTCTGGTTGTTGTTACTAAAAATAACACACATGCAATGACACTGGTGGATCCATAGGTGGTATGTGAAAACAACACACATGCAAAATGACTCTGGTTGTTGTTACTAAAAAGAACACACATGGAATGACACTGGTAGATCCATGGGTGGATTGTGAAAAGAGCACACATGTAATGACACTAGTGATCCATATGTGGTATGTGAAAAGAACACACATGCAATGACTCTGATTATTGTTAGTGAAAAGAACACACATGCAATGACACTGGTGGATCCATGTGTGGTCTCTTAAGAGAGCACACATTTCAATGACTTGTTGTTGTTAGTAAAAAGAACACACATGCAATGACACTGGTGGATCCATGTGTGGTCTCTAAAGAGAGCACACATGCAATGACACTGGTTGTTGTTACTAAAAAGAACACACATGCAATGACACTGGTGGATCCATGTGTGGATTGTGAAGAGAACACACATGCAATGACTCCAGTTGTTGTTACTGAAAGAACATACATGCAATGACACTGGTGTATCCATGTGTGGTCTGTGAAGAGAGCACACATTTCAATGACTCTTGTTGTTGTTAGTAAAAAGAACACACATGCAATGACAGTGGTGGATCCATGTGTGGTCTCTGAAGAGAGCACATGCCATGACACTAGTTGTTGTTACTAAAAAGAACACACATGCAATGACACTGGTGGATCCATGTGTGGATTGTGAAGAGAACACACATGCAATGACTCCAGTTGTTGTTAGTGAAAAGAACATACATGCAATGAAAACGGTGGATCCATGTGTGGTCTCTGTAGAGAACACACTTTTCAATGACACTGGTGGATCCAAAGGTGGTATGTGAAAAGAACAGACATGAAAAATGACTCTGGTTGTTGTTAGTGAAAAGAACACACATGCAATGACAATGGTGGATCCATAGGTGGTATGTGAAAAGAACACACATGCAATGACTCTGGTGGATCCATGGGTGGATTATGAAATGAACACACATGCAATGACACTGGTGGATCCATAGGTGCTATGTGAGAAGAACACACATGCAAAATGACTCTGGTTGTTGTTACTAAAAAGAACACACATGCAATGACGCTGGTGGATCCATGTGTGGTCAATGTAGAGAACACACATTTGAATGACACCGGTGGATCCATATGTGGTATGTGAAAAGAACACACATGCAATGACTCTGGTTGTTGTTAGTTAAATGAACACACATGCAATGACTCTGGTTTGTTGTTAGTGAAAAGAACACACATGCAATGACACTGATGGATCCATGTGTGGTCTTTGAAGAGAGCACACATTTCAATGACTCTAGTTGTTGTTACTAAAAAGAACACACATGCAATGACACTTGTGGATCCATAGGTAGTATGTGAAGAGAACACACATGCAAAATGACTCTGGTTGTTGTCACTAAAAAGAACACACATGCAATGACACTGGTGGATCCATAAGTGGTATGTGAAAAGAACACATATTCAAAATGACTCTGGTTGTTGTTACTAAAAAGAACACACATGCAATGACATTGGTGGATCCATAGGTGGTATGTGAAGAGAACACACATGCAAAATGACTCTGGTTGTTGTTACTAAAAAGAACACACATGCAATGACACTGGTGGATCCATGGGTGTCTTGTGAAAAGAACACACATGCAATGACACTGGTGGATCCATAGGTGGTATGTGAAAATAACACACATGCAAAATGACTCTGGTTGTTGTTACTAAAAAGAACACACATCGAATGACACTGGTGGATCCATGGGTGGATTGTGAAAAGAGCACACATGTAATGACACTAGTGATCCATATGTGGTATGTGAAAAGAACACACATGCCATGACTCTGATTGTTGTTAGTGAAAAGAACACACATGCAATGATACTGGTGGATCCATGTGTGGTCTCTAAAGAGAGCACACATTTCAATGACTCTGGTTGTTGTTAGTACAAAGAACACACATACAATGACACTGGTGGATCCATGTGTGGTCTCCAAAGAGAGCACACATGCAATGACACTGGTTGTTGTTACTAAAAAGAACACACATGCAATGACACTGGTGGATCCATGTGTGGATTGTGAAGAGAACACACATGCAATGACTCTAGTTGTTGTTAGTGAAAGACCATACATGCAATGACACTAGTGGATCCATGTGTGGTCTCTATAGAGAATACACATTTCAATGACACTGGTGGATCCATAGGTGGTATGTGAAAAGAACACACATGCAAAATGACTCTGGTTGTTGTTCGTGAAAAGAACACACATGCAATGACACTGGTGGATCCATAGGTGGTATGTGAAAAGAGCACACATGCAAAATGACTCTGGTTGTTGTTACTAAAAGGAACACACATGCAATGACACTGGTGGATCCATGTGTGGTCTCTGTAGAGAACACACATTTCAATGACACTGGTGGATCCATATGTGGTATGTGAAAAGAACACACATGCAATGACTCTGGTTGTTGTTAGTGAAAAGAACACACATGCAATGACACTGGTGGAACCATAGGTGGTATGTGAGAAGAACACACGTGCGAAATGGCTCTGGTTGTTGTTACTAAAAAGAACACACATGCAATGACACTGGTGGATCCATAGGTGGATTATGAAATGAACACACATGCAATGACACTTGTGGATCCATAGGTGGTATGTGAGAAGAACACACATTTCAATGACTCTTGTTGTTGTTACTAAAAAGAACACACATGCAATGACACTGGTGGATCCGTAGGTGGTATGTGAAGAGAACACACATGCAAAATGACTCTGGTTGTTGTTACTAAAAACAACACATATGTAATGACACTGGTGGATCCATGGGTGGATTGTGAAAAGAACACACATGCAATGACACTGGTGGATCCATAGGTGGTATGTGAAAAGAACACACATGCAAAATGACTCTAGTTATTGTTACTAAAAAGAACACACATGCAATGGCACTGGTGGATCCGTGGGTGGATTGTGAAAAGAGCACAGATGCAATGACACTGGTGTTCCATATGTAGTATGTGAAAAGAACACACCTGCAATGACTCTGGTTATTGTTTGTGAAAAGAACACACATGCAATGACACTGGTGGATCCATGTGTGGTCTCTGAAGAGAGCACACATTTCAATGACTCTTGTTGTTGTTATTAAAAAGAACACACATGCAATGACACTGGTGGATCCATATGTGGTCTCTGAAGAGAGCACACATGCAACGACACTAGTTGTTGTCACTAAAAAGAACACACATGCAATGACACTGGTAGATCCATGTGTGGATTCTGAAGAGAACACACATGCAATGACTCCAGTTGTTGTTAGTGAAAAGAACATACATGCAATGACACCGGTGGATCCATGTGTGGTCTTTGTAGAGAACACGCATTTCAATGACACTGGTGGATCCATAGGTGGTATGTGAAAAGAACACACATGCAAAATGACTCTGGTTGTTGTTAGTGAAAAGAACACACATGCAATGACACTGGTGGATCCATAGGTGGTATGTGAAAAGAACACACATGCAAAATGACTCTTGTTGTTATTACTAAAAAGAACACACATGCAATGACTCTGGTGTATCCATGGGTGGATTGTGAAATGAACACACATGCAATGACACTGGTGGATGCATAGGTGGTATGTGAGAAGAACACACATGCAAAATGACTCTGGTTGTTGTTAGTAAAAAGAACACACATGCAATGACACTGGTGGATCCATAGGTGGATTGTGAAAAGAGCACAAATGCAATGACATTTGAATGGTACGGGTGGATCCATAGGCGGATTGTGAAAAGAGATTTTCCCTCTCTCTCTATGTCACAAATCTCACAAAAGCCCAAACGTGTGGAGATCCCTAACATGTGCTCACTCTGGGTGCTATGCCGTGATTGGCTGACACCGATATCACGCGGATCGTCTCCACCAACCGTTGATCCCATGTGATCCAACGGGCAGGATAACCCCTCCCTTCTCCACTTTTTTTATGCATGGTCAATCTGTGCCACGTCTCGATCCGTGCCACCGATACTAAACCCCCATAAAAAAGTGAAAATCCATCTATCTAACTAAAATAAATAAAATAATGATCATATTTCGAAGAAGCCATCGTATTCGTCTTCTGGTTCGTCCTCGTCTTCGTCAATGCCATGGTCCCCGCCATCACCGCCGTCGGTGCCCTCCTCTGACGACTCGACACCGCCCCCTTCCTCAAATAAGCGCGCTATCTCCTCGTCGGAGTCCTCCTCCTCCTCTTCGTAGTTCCATGGGTCCATGTCACTCTCCTCCGCTTCTGCCTGCAACTGATCGATGAACGCCTCCTCGTTGGTCGAGTCGGATTCGTCCAAATAGCTATCTCCTCTCTTCTTCCTGGTCTTCTTCTCGTTCCTCTTCTTGTCCGTACTCGCCGATGCAACACGTGCCCCCGTCCTGGCTGCTACTTTGCGCTCGTCTGACGCTGCAGGTACCCCACGCTCCTCCTGCGTGGCCGGTATGAGCTTCGACATCGTGGTGTCCTCGAGTGCCGATGTCGATGGATCCTGGCGTGGTCGGATAGGACGTGCTGCCTCAGCAGGCGACTCGCGAGCGCGGACGATGCAGCGAAGAGCCGGGGGCACAGGACGGTCAGTGGACGGCTTGGACTTGCCATTGCCACGGCGAGGGGGAATCGTGCTCAAGGTAGTTGCTCTGAATGGTCGATGGCGGGTACACAGAGTGGGGTGCCGATCTGATCAAGGATGAGCAGCGGTTTCGTGTGTCGTGTCCACGCGTGCATTTGTCGATTATCAAAAAAAAGAAGTAATATCTCGCGTACTAAACATAATTTGATCACAACTAAAGTGGCACAGCGTATTCTAGACTCGTAAATATCCCGTGCGTGGCTGTCACGTGGAGTTCGACGGAGTTGGACGTCCCGACGTGATCGTGCAGCAGTTGCGCGCGTCATTGCCCCATCCACACGTGACACACGCACGCGGGATGTGCGTGCCGATTCCCGTGATGACCACCTGGCTCGCACTCCCCTTATTATATACTGGATTTTGGGCGGCGCTGAAGACCATTGAAGTGTCCATCGCAATAAAGACAAGTCCCATCGATTCCCTACCCCTGCCTCCTTGGCTTATTTGAGATGGTAGACCATACACGGTGGTCTTGTATATTAGTACTAGTACTACTGGACCACGGCATGTACTCTTTACTCTTCTCCCACACTAATAATCACTATCTCCTTCCTCCTGCCTCTGCCACACTCACCCTGCAAGCCATGGCTCCACTGAGGAGGGGGAGAGGCCGGTCGACGATCCTCGCGGAGAAAAGGGAGAGAAATCGCCGCGAGGCACTTCTTGCTCTACCAGCCGCTCAAGCCCACCCTCTCATCGAGGCCCAATCTCCCCCGACAATGGCGCCGAATGTGCTAGCAGGCGAGGGCTCCTCCCGGTACGGTCTCCTTATTCTACTTCTTCTCCATCTCCCTCTCCATCATGATCTTAATCAGCTTCTTCTTGTTTTTCTTCTTCTGGCTCTTCCTCTTCTACGTATTACATGTCGGCCATGGAGCCCAAATCCACCATGACGGAGGCATTGCAGGACCCGTTCGGCCCCGTTCCATGTCTCAGCGAGGTAGCAAATATCCACGCTGTTATTTCTCTGAGTTATGATGTGGATTTCTTAGATGATGTCCGCCCCGCATTGGTTTTTCTTCTTCTTTTGCGAGTTGTATTTGTTTTCATGAATATGACTGGATCTCTTGGTCTTTCCTTAATACCGCTGTTCATAGATTCACTATGGATTTTTTGTGATTAGGATTAGTTTATCTTGGTCATGAATAGATCTCCAGGTCCATTTTTTAACACTGCAGCCAATAGATTCAACGGGGATTTTTTTGATATGTATTAGTATTCACCTGGGACCTGGAGTGTAATTGTAGAATTCCTATTTCAATTAACATGAACGATAAGTACCGTGAGAAGGTTGCCGCAATCAGTTCCAAGATTGCCAACCAACATGAGCTTGCACGCTCCCTCACCCAAGCTAATGAGAGCCTACGCAAGAAATTATCTGTGCAGAAGGAGATCTCGCTAGATTTTGCACGTGATGTCGTTAGGCTGCAGAAAGTGCTCGACCATAACTTGATCAGGCAAGAACAGGCCATCAAGATAATCAACGAGCTCACGGAGGAGAAGAAGAATCTCGTGGAAAGGTGCATTCTCTTGTAGGACGAAGTCAGCGAGGCACTCAGAGGACGCGTCGAGGAAACCAAGGCTACCATCCGAGCCTACCATGACAGGAACCATTGCCTGGATGCAGTCAAGGAGATGAAGGCGGACATGAGCCGAGGGATCACCGTACTCGAGGGTGTTCCGAAAGAGAACGAGGAGCTAAGGGCATGTTTGGAGGCGTACCGGAGCAATGCCCAAGTCTGATTCCCGTTAGCGGGGACACGAATACCAGTTCGTCGTCCTCTCCTTTTGTAATGTTTAGGGTTCAGGGAGCAATGCCCATGTCTACTTCCCATTATAGGGTGCAATAAGAATCCTAGGGCAACTCCTTATCTATATGGACATGTGTTGGTGTTCATGTTCATGAATGGACACCATGTTCTCTTTCCATATGTATCTGGACATGGGTTTCTGCATTATGAGTTTGCCACTCTCCCACTACTATTTGCTGATATTGGGAAAAACCCACAGCACACTAAACTGCTGATAATCTTATTTGTCTTCGAAATTGAAATTATGACAGTGCCACTAGTTGATTCATAAAATGTTGATTAGTCCTAGATTGCTTCTTCCTTGAAATTATGACAGTGCCACTAGTCGATTCAGTTGATTATGGAAACTAACTAGCTTGTCCTAGTGAACTGAACAAACCATACCATGTATTTTTGTTGTAGGGAAAGAGGCGAAAGATCGACCAGGACCTGGCGACCTGGCTAAATGACAAGATAGCAATCCAAAGGGAGAAGCGGAATTCCCAGAAACTGGCCTTTGATCAACTGCGCGCTGAATTCGCGGTCCTTTCTGACAAGTGCTAGAAACTGGAGGAGTTAAACACCGACTGGGCGAAGCTACACAGTGAAGGTCGCACCTCCGCTAGGAAGCAGACGGAGATCATGAAAGGGATCTTGAAGGAAAATCGTATGGCTACGGACAAAATTCTCCAATCCGTGATGGAGCGCTGGAACCTACAGCTGAAGCACGACATAGTACTGAAGGAGTTGGCCAATCTTAGGGAGGAAAACAAGCAGCTCCAGGCCAGGCTCGCTTGAACACAACATATGTCTATTTAGTACTGAACTGCCTGGTTTATCCTCTGCAGTGGTGATTTTGTAAGCGTGAAATTAACTCTATGCACGATATGTGTGTTCGTCTGAAATTAGTTTGCTCGAGGATTGAGTTTGGCTTAGTTCAGAAAGCGCAACTACAAGTCTTACAATTAACTAGTTTTAGGCATTGGTACAACATAAATTATTCATCTCGAATTTCCTTTATCCTCTATAGTCTGTCCTTGTTCACCCTCGCGCGCCTTCTTCAGTTCCTTCAACAGATCCGTAATGCAGCACTCTAGCTTCTTCTTGTCTTCCCTGAGCTGATCCCTCTCCTTTTCCGCATTATGAATCAGCAACTTGTGACTATCCTAAAGCTTCTTTGTAGTTCCAACAACCAAGCTCCCATCGATTCCGTCAGTTAGCTTTGACTGCAAGTTCTCGATTTCTTGTTCCAGCTCCTTATTTCGTACCGACAACTTATAAATTTTTTCAGCTGCATGAGTTACATCAGTAAATCTCCCCGACCTTTCCAACTCATACATCTCCCATAACTGTGCCAAACATTTCTTAAGTGCATCTGGCCACTCAAGATCCACCTACTCTAGTGCTTTACACACCGGTCCAACCTAAAAACACACACATTATAGTGTTATGAACATGCACGATACATTTTACTTCATGTCACAGTTGCACATAATGTAAACAAACCTGATTTGTATAGCCCAAAAACCTTCTCCCAGTGTTACTGCCTTCGAATGCAACATATCTCCTCAGTTTTAGCCCATGGTCACATGGCACTTCTCCATCGAGATCTAGGCCCTCCCATTCGGAGTCGTAGATCGTCCTTGGTACCTATAGGTAAACGCAAAGCTGAAATCGAACACGATTGCATGCACATATGGAGCTCAGATCGAATGATTTACCATTGCCTAACCCTAGCCCAAGAAAACAGAGGAACTCACATCATGGAAGGAATACTCGATGTCAGAGAGAAGGTTGTCGCTGCTCGACTGGTCGTCCTTGCTGTTCAAGGATAGCATGGCGAATGCGACGGCGTCGGCGAGAGAGAGAGAGAGAGAGAGAGAGAGAGAGAGAGAGAGAGAGAGAGACGAGAGAGAGAGAGAGAGAGAGAGAGAGAGAGAGAGAGAGAGAGAGAGAGAGAGAGAGAGAGAGAGAGAGAGAGAGAGAGAGAGAGAGAGAGAGAGAGAGAGAGAGAGAGAGACAGAGAGAGAGAGAGACAGAGAGAGAGAGAGAGAGAGAGAGAGAGAGAGCAGCCCTTCTACCGCTGCAATGATGACTAAATTGGCATGTTACAATAGTTTAATGGATACCATGCCCTTTCCCTGGATTACTGTCTCCTGCCTAATATGGATTCTCTTCACACATTATCATTTCAAATATTAAACATGCACTCCCTCCATCCCAATTTCATTGCCTAACGAAAACATACCAGTATATTACATCATCCAAAGAAACAAAATCATGTCAACTACAAGGTACTTATGCATCACTTCTTCAGTCATGGTTTTACAAAACATTACATTATAATCTCCCAACAAACATAACCACAACATGGTTTCACAAAACATCACATTACAATCTCTCAACAAACTTAATCACAGAAACAAGTATATTACATCAACTCAAGAAACAAAATCATGTCGACTACAAGGTACTTACACATCACTTGTCCTGTCATGGTTTTGCAAAACATTACATTACAGTCTCTCAACAAACAAAATAACAGAAACAAGTACAGTACATCATCTCAAGAAACATAA
Source organism: Avena eriantha (assembly GCA_910589775.1). Classification (NCBI taxonomy): domain Eukaryota; kingdom Viridiplantae; phylum Streptophyta; class Magnoliopsida; order Poales; family Poaceae; genus Avena; species Avena eriantha. Next base: position 2,649,842 of record OU342744.1, read on the forward strand.
TCATGTCAACTACAATGTATTTATGCATCACTAGTCCAGTCATGGTTTCACAAAACATTACATTACAATGTCCCAACAAACATAATAACTGAAACAAGTACGGTACATCATCTTAAGAAACATAATCATGTCAACTATAATGTACTTATGTCTTATTACAACAATGATGGTTTCCGTGAGTGACATGTCCGAAAATCTCAATAGCTCGCACAGCATTATATCACAATCTCTCAACAAACATAATCACAGAAGCACGCTCTAAATGCAACAGCAATCAATATTACAAATACAGGCAGGGGAACCCCACGGTCCATATGAAAAGCCCAGGGTAGGAGCTCTCATCAGATCTCATCAACGTCGACCACCTCATTCTGTTCAGCCACTACAGGGGCATCTACATCCACTATAACATGTTCAACAACATCAGAAATGGTACCAAGGACGAACACATTCCTGGTTTGCTTCTTTCACCGCATAATCTGCATAAGATCTTCAGTATCCAAAACATCAATGAATTGCTGCTGCTTATGATGCCACCACCGGATTTTTGCCATCTGCTTCGGGCCAATACTGATTTCCTTACCGATCATCTCTCTCATTTCATCAAGGGTTATGTTTTTGGAATCGATAGTGATCTCCACAGTACATGACGAAACTGGCTTATTAACTCCCTCATCAAGTTTTGCCATGTATGAATCCACCTCTATGCGTATACTGAACTATCTAGATCAGCATCTATTGTTCCGTATTCTCTAGGAGCAGAAGCTCTAGCAGCAAGATCTCCAGCATCTGCATACATATCATCAATCATCGCTTCAACTTTCACCTTACGATCAGCTGCACAACACTCCCAAACCATCTGAAGCTCATGGGAGTGCTCAATTTGCTGATAGGTATCATTCATGTTGCGCCACACCAATTTTGTCCTCTGTTTAGAACCCTAGGGAATTCTAGCGGCAAGCATATCTACCAGCTACGAAACAGACACAACCTCTTTGCAATTCACAAGCAGATGCACATCTTGCCCGAACACAACCCTCTCATAACCAAAATCAAACTTTGCAGTGTACTTCCGAACATGAACTGTGAACTCATATAGGTCACTTGTATCAAAACTGTGCCTAATTTGATTAAAAAGGGGAACATTTCAGTTCATTCGATTCTATTATGATATATCTAATCTACTTGCAAGATAAGGCACAGATAAGAAAAATTCACCTCTCGCTCTTCTCTCGGATTTTTTCTTCGAGATCTGAGTGCTGCATGCGCCCACCGGAGCCGAACAATCCGTCGCCGGCCTTGCTTTTCTCTTCAACCCGCTGCTCGTAGGTACCTTGGGAGCAGAATCCTTGCTGGCCTCCTCACTAACCGGGGCTGAAGACCTCGCCGCTGCTACGCGTTGAGCCCCAGACTTGGGCCCGGACGGACCCTTTTCAGTCGGCAACGTAGCTAGAACCTTCGCCTTGCAAGACATGCTGGGCCACTGATACATTGCAAATGTATCTGTAATTTTTGATGTTCCATGCTTGGTTTTATCCACTTTCTTGTGTTTTGTTCCAACTTTGCAATACTTTTCATATGATTTCTTGGACTAACCTATTAACAAGAGCCACAGTGCCAGCTGCCTATTTTCTGTTGTTTTGGGTTCCAGGAAAGTCAGAAAATGAATATTCTCGGAATTGGATGGGACAAAAGCCAAAGTGCCTATTTTTCTGGATGTCATCAAGTGCCAGAATACGAGACGGAGAGGGGCCAGAGGGCGGCCACACCACCTGGCCGCGCGGCCAGGCCTGGCCCGCGCCAGGGGGTGGTGTGGCCAGCCCAGGCACCCCCTCGGCCTCCCCTTCCGACTATAAGATGCCCTCGGGACGAAAAGCCTAAGTACCCGATCAAAAATCCACGAAAGAGTCTGTAGCCGCCGTCATCTCCATCCCTACATCGGGAGGGATCTGAAGATCTTCTCGGCACCCTGCCGGAGAGGGGAATTCACCCTGGAGGCTTTCTTCATCACCATGCAAGCCTCCGGTGTGATGCGTGAGTAGTTCATCCTTGGACTACGGATCCATGTAGTAGCTAGATGGCTGGTTTCTCCTCCTTTGTGCTTTCATGTTTAGATCTTGTGAGCTCCGTTCATGATCAAGATCATCTATTTGTAATTCATACATGTTGTGTTTGCGGGGATCCGATGGATATTGAGATGCTATTTCAGATTGATTATTGATTCTATCATGTCTTTGTTATTTGAGATCTTGCATGCTTTCCGTTGTTAGTAGCTATCTTGGCCAAGTAGATGCTAGCAACTCCAAGAGTTAGTATTTATGCTCGATAGTGGGTTCATGCCTCTGGTAATCTGGGGAAGTGACAGAAATCTCTAAGGTACTAGATGTGATGTTGCTACTAGGGAGAAAACAACAATCCTTTGTTCATAGAACAATTGTATTGTTTACTTTACACGTAGTTCGTAAAGCAATAATCTGTTGCTTGCAACTTAATACTGGAGGGGGGTCGGATGATAACCTGAAGGTGGATTATTAGTCATAGATGCAGTTGGATGGCGGTCTATGTATTATGTTGTAATGCCCAATCAAGTCTCAGAGGAGTCAAGATGATTAGTATATGGATGTATTGCTTTCTCGGTGTTTGTCAATTGCCCCGCTGTAATTTTTTCACCCAGCATGTTATCTATCTAAGGAGAGCCACCTCTAGTGAACTATGGATCCCGGTCCTTTTCTTTACATACAATCTATAAACTGTTTACTGCTTTGTGTTTACTTTCTTCAAACTTTTACTTCTTTCCATTCGATACGTTTAATCCTTTGTTTTCCGCAAAACACGGTGAGATTAACAACCTCATCGCAAGTTGGGGACAAAGTTCTGTGGTTGTGTTGTGCAGGTCTCCACGTTGCTACTAGCACCGGTAGTGCGCCCTGCCAAAGCTCAGCTAGTAACACCTTTGGGCTGTTTCCTTGCTCCTACTGGTTCGATTAAACCTTGGTTTCATAATTGAGGGAAAACTTTCTCTTGTGCTCATCATACCTTCCTCTTGGGGTTCCCAACGAGCTCTACGTCGATCGTCGAGTGCATCAAGATCTTTTCTGGCGCCGTTGCCGGGGAGTCAAGGACATCTTCACAAGGGGAGTCCCTCATAACCAATCTCTTTACTTTGTTGTTTTTGTTTTTCTTGTTTTCTTTTTGCTTTGTTTGTTTGTTTTCTTTATTCAAAAACATAGAAAATTTATTTTTGCAAGTTTGCTTTCTTATTTCAAAAACACAAAAAAAATTAGTTCCTTTCTTAAGTTGCCTTTATGACTAGCTCTGCTCCAATCACTATTTCATTATGGATAGCTCACTCAGTTTCCTATTTGGGAACAATATTATGACTAGTAAGGTAATAGATGAACCACCGCCTGCTAGAAGCTCCATGGAAGAAGAAATTGCTGAACAATTATAGGCCCTACCCTCCTAGTAATACTTATGGATATAATGGTAAACCTGAATTACCTAGTGAAGGAAGAATTTTAGAAGTTGAAAGAGCCACTAAAAACTTCATGCAAATGCAATATGAGCAAAATAAACTATTTACTAAAACTATGGAGGAACAATCTATCATTTTGAAGAACATTGGCCATCAACTTGAGAGTCTAAATAGGGAAATTCCTAGTTTACAATTGAAACTCTCTAATGCTAAAAGAAATAAATCATCTTTGTCTGAAGCTCAATCTTCATTGATTAATAAAATGGCTGCTAATGCTATACAAGTAAGAATTGACGAAAATGTTAGACTATTAGCTGAATTACATGCTAAGTGGGAAAGAGAAGATGAAATTGCACTCCTCCTCCTCCGCCGCCCGCCTCGCCTCACTGATACATTGCAAATGTATCTATAATTTTTGATGTTCCATGCTTGGTTTTATCTACTTTCTTATGTTTTGTCCACACTTTGGAGTACTTTTCATATGATTTCTTGGACTAACCTATTAACAAGAGCCACAGTGCTAGCTACCTGTTTTCTGCTGTTTTTGGTTCCAGGAAAGTCAGAAAATGAATATTCTCGGAATTGGACGGGACGAAAGCCAAAGTCATTATTTTACCGAGGGACACCTGGAGCCAGAATATGAAACGGAGAGGGGCTGGGGCCCAGCCACACCACCTGGCCGCGCGGGCTGGGCCTGGCCGCGCCAGGGGTGGTCTGGCCACCCTAGACACCCCCTCGGTCTCCCTCTTCGCCTATAAGATGCCTTCTGACCTAAAATCTTAGGGGGGTCGACGTTTTTCCAGAAGGAGTTCCGCTCCGCCGCCACCACCAGATTCCACGAAATAGCACTAGAAACTCCGTTCGGGCACCTTGCCGAGACAGGGAATTGGAGGAGATCATCGCCATCATCATCACCATCGCTTCTCCATCGACCATCCATGTTTCTCCCATCTATGAGTGAGTAATCCCCCGCTATAGGCTATGGGTATGGTAGGGATTGGATGAGATCGTTCATGTAATGGCATTAGATTGTTAGGGCATGGTGCCTAGTATCTTCTATTAGTGCTTTATGACTTTGTTGCGACTTGTTATGCTTAATGCTTGTCACTAGGGCCTGAGTGCCATGATTTCAGATCTGAACATGTTATTGATTCATTATGATAGTATTGTTTATGGTCTTATCTGCAAGTTGATTACACACATTGTTGTCCGGAACCAATGGCCCCGAAGTGACAGAAATCGGGATAACCAGAGGGAATGGCTTTGATGTGAGGATCACATGTGTTTATGGAGTGTTAATGCTTTGCTCCGGTGCTCTATTAAAAGGAGCACCTTAATTGCCAGTAGTTCCCTTGATGCCCTGCTGCAAACGGGCTGGCAGTACAAAAGATGTTGTGCAAGTTCTCATTGCAAGCACGTATGAGTATATATGGAACACATGCCTAGGATTATCTAGTACTTGGATGCTTTATCTTATTTATCTGCAATTGCCCTATGTTCTGATTGCTATGTGAATTGTCTTGTCCATGCAACGCCTGTCCATCCATCCCTATGCCTACCACGCTCTAATCCTACGGTTTTCTGCTACTGTCACTACTGTTTTACTTTTACTACTGCTATTACTATTACTCTGTTGTTACTTTACTATTGTTGCCATAAAACTGTTGGTACTGATAAACTACTGTGAGCAAGATTGGTTCCAGGTGCAACTGAATTGACAACTCAGTTGTTAAGGCTTATAAATATTCTTTGGCTCCCCTTGTGTCGAATCAATAAATTGGGTTTCACTTCCCTCGAAAATACTGTGATACACCCCCTATACTTGTGGGTCATCAAGACTATTTTCTAGCGCCGTTGCCGAGGAGATAGCTTTATTTATCAAGTTCACTTAGAATCACTATTGTTCAAGCTTAGTTTATTTCTTCTTTGTTTGCTTATTTCTTTATCAAAAATACAAAAAATTAGTTCCCAATCTAGTTGTTATTTTTGTTGGTCCGTTATTGTCTTGCTTTATCATGCTCTTTATCAATGGTTGATTTCTTTGAAACTGAATCTTATTGGCAAGGTGGGTTCATAGAAGAACAAAATATTATTATAAGGAACACCGCTTGTCACAAAAAGGGAAACACTTATGAGAACAAATTGATAAATTGTATACCATTGCTAGAAGTGTGTGCTCTACTTATAATGTTACTTATTGCTTTGATAAATCTTGTTGCTGTAAGAGGTATAAACACCTCCCTTTTCTATGTGAGTATAATGATAATGTTACCATATATTCTTATGTTAAGGGAAATTATGACTTTTATGATGTGGAACAAATTGAGAAATTTATTGCTTGGAAGGGTGCATTTGAACTTGCTAGTTTGCTTGAAAATATTGATGATTCACCTTATAAACATGAGGTTTTATGATATACTTAAATTTTGCTTTGATAATTACAAGGAAGAAAATGGCTATATTCTTGAATATATTAATAGATGCTTTCCACAAATGGAAGAGACTAATGCCTTGCAGGATCCTATGGAAGAAGAAATTGATGAACCTGAAATCTCATTAGATGAAAAAGAGGAGGAGAGTGATGAACAAAAGGAGGAAGAATGGATTAGCTACCCATGCCTACCTTCTAATGAGAGTAACTCTTTATCCCTTACATTATTTGATTGTCCCCCATGCTTACTAAAGGAGGATGAATGTTATGTTCCTAAGGATTTTTTTGAAAATGTTTATAATAAATCTCTAGTGCTTGTAGATCATGAAAAGCATGCTTTATGTGATAGTTATATTGTTGAGTTTATTCATGAGGCTACTGAAAATTATTATGAGAGAGGAAAATATGGTTGAAGGAAATATGCCCTGAGAGGCAATAATAAAGTTGTTATTATGTATTCCTCGTATATGATAGATGTTTATTTTGCATGTTATAATTGTATTGATCGGAAACGTCAATACATGTGTGTTTAATAAACAAAAAGGGTTCCTAGTTATGCCTCTCTTATAGACTAGCTTGTTGATTAACAAGATGATCAAGGTTTCCTGATCATAGACATTGGATGTTGTTAATAACAAGGTCACAACATTTGTGAAATGATGTGATGAACATTCATACGAAGTATAGCATTATGATCAAGTCATTATGTTTACATTGCTATAACATCATACGAAGTAATCTTTATCCTTAGACCATGAGATCATGTTAATTGCTAACACCGGAAGAGTATCTTGATAACATCAAACGTCACACCGTAACAGGGTGACTACAAAGATGGGTTCAGTGCTACGAAGGTGTTATGTTGAGGCTCATGGATCAAGAGTGGAATTTGGCAATCCTGATGACAGATAGATATACTCTGGGCCCTCTCGGTGATATCACATTAAGATAGCTTGCAAGCAAGTGATGTGATCACTACAATGTTATATCACGGGAACTAGAAAAGAGTGCATGTCGGTAACGAGATCAAACTGGGTATTTGGATACCGATGATCGAATCTCGGACATGTATTATATCATGAGACCAAGGGATTAAGTTACTAGCGTTAAAGGTTCTCACAATCACAGAAGGCATCGTTGAATATGCGGGAGTCAGTATGGATCTCCAGGTCCCGCTTCTGATTATTGATCTGAGAGGAGTCTCAATCATGTCTACATTATTCGCGAACCGTAGGGTGACACACCTAAGAGTTACCGGACACCATTTTGGAGCACATATGTTTCAGACGAAATAATTGCAAAGCGTAGGAATTGTTTCGATAGAAACCGGAATTGTTTCGGGTGAAATTGCAGAAAGTGGTTCAGCATGTGATATTGAAATGTTGCTAGGGGTTTTATGTGAATGTTTGTTAATTAAAGTAATCAACGAAATCCTGAATAAATTTAATAAAAGAGTTTTATTAAATGAGAGAGCATTAAACTTAGAGAATTCTAATGCATTTAAAGTGGAGACTTTAAAAGAGAATGTGAAGAGGCATTTTAATGTGGAGGGAGTTACCACCACATGAATGGAGGAGGTGAGGGGTCACCTCCATGAGGCACTGGCCATGGAGGGGGTACCCTCCTTCCTCCTATAAAAGCCCCCCCTCTTCCTCCTTCTTCCTCACACCTCCCCATGAAGGATCTCTCTCCCCCTCTAGAATTATTCCCCCATGGTCTCGGATTAGCGAGATACATGTTCCCGGTGGCATTTTGTCTGGAAGGAGTTGCTTCTTCCACTGCATCGCTCGAGCGAGGAGGTGGAGGTTGTCCGGTGGCTTAAACGTGTGTGCGAGGACGGATGCGCTGCTGATTTGCAGCGCTCGGACTTCCACACGATCTTGAGATCGGCAAGTATACGACTACATCAACCAGGAGTTCCTACTCGTTAACAAAACTCGTTGTCTTCGAGGCTAAGTTCTCGATGGATGTATGTCCACCCGTTGCTCTGTATCTAGTAGATAGATCTTGACGTATAGTTCTCATCGTAGGAAAAAATTGTTTTCTATGCTACGGACCCAATAGTGGTATCAGAGCCTGATCTATGCATAGGTGCTTTGCACGGGTAGTACACATATGTTTATATGTGGGCGATGATGATCATGTTATTGCATCTTCTATGTATTTTGGATATTGGTGGCATAGTGGGATGAAGCGGCATGGACCAACCTTACATGTCATCATACATGAGACCGGTTCCACGACTGACATGCAACTTGTTTTGCATAAGTGGCTGGCGGGTGTCTGTCTCTCCTACTATAGTCAATATCTGATTTACAACGAGTTGCTAATGACTTGGTTATCCTCGTTGTGGTTCATGTTCGTAGGTAAGACCGGTTCTATCTCCGAAATCCCTAAGCCATGTAAAACTTGCAATTGATAAATTAGAGGCGTCTAGTTTAGATCGTTGTTGGGCTAGTGTCTTGATATGGTATTGTTGTAAGTAGATGTATGATAGATACTATTGCAACACACTCAACGTGTAAGTTCCATAGACATTGGCCTTACACACAAAGGAATGATAGAGATCATACCACGATGCAAATGATAGAGATCAAATGCATGGACCATATCATCTCACTTTACACATTAGATGTTAGCATCTTATACTGCTAGTTTGGCATTTTTTGTAGCATTGTAAGATGGTCGCTCATTTAAATATCAAGATAAAATGTGTTCTTCCTTAAGTATGCACCGTTCTGTGGATCGTGTTTCGAGACATCACGTGATGATCGGGTGTACTCAACTCTATGCTTTCATAAGAACGGGTGTAAGACAGTTTTACACACATGAATACTAAGGTTCTTACTTGGCGAGCCTAGCATGTACAGACATGGCCTCGGAACACGAACCGAAAGGTTAAGCATGAGTCATATAGTTGATATGATGCCCATATAGATGCTCGCCTTTGAAGCTACATCGACTCACGTGATGATCGGACTTGGTGTAGTGGATTTGGTTCATGTAATCACCAAAAGGACACGAGGGATGTCGTTTTTGAGTGGGAGTTCATTAGTAATTTGGAGTAGTTGAACTCGCTCTATCATAAACTTAGTCTAAATAAACTTTACAAATTCTGTTGTAGATGGCACCACCTAATTTTAATTTCAATGTGTTCATGGAGAAAGAGAAACTTGTTGCAAATGGTAGCAACTTCACCAACTGGGCTATGAATTTGAGGATTCTCCTCACTGCTGCACAAAAGCAATATGTGCTAGAGGCGCCGCTAGGCCCCCCACCAGCTCCTGATGCCCCTGACGAGGAAAAGAATGTCTATGTGACTCGTCAGGAGGATCACAACTTAGTTCATTGCGGCATACTGTATGGGCTAGAGCCAGAACTTGGAAAGCGTTTCGAAAATGGCAATGCCTTTGATACCATCGGAGAATTGAAAATGATTTTCGATACCCATACTGCCGTAGAGAGTTATAATGCTTCTGAAAAGTTCTTTAGCTGCATGATGGAGGAGAACTGCTCCGTTTGTGAGCACGTACTCAAAATGTCTGGGTATGCCGATAAGCTTGTGTCCTTGGGAATAACGATTCCCATTGACTTAGGCATACATCGTGTTCTCCAATCTCTGCCACCTAGCTACAAGAGCTTCGTGATGAACTATAATATGCAGGGCATGAAGAAGTCTCTTCCCGAGCTTCTGTCAATGCTTAAGACTGCAGAAGTGGAGATTAGGAAAGAACATCAAGTGTTGATGATCAATAAGACCACCGGTTTCAAGAAGGAAAAGAAAGGCAAGCACAAGGGAAAGAAGGGTGGCAAATCTGTTGCCACACCTGAAAAGAAACCCCGAGCTAGCCCTAAGTCTGACACCGAGTGTTACTATTGCAAGGGGACTGGCCATTGGAAGCGCAAATTCCCCAAGTATTTGGCGGACAAGAAGGTCGGCAAGGCAAACAAAGGTATATGTGATATACATGTTATTGATGTGTACTTGACTAGTACTCGCAGTAGCACCTGGGTATTTGATACGGGATCAGTTGCTAATATATGTAACTTGGTTCAGGGGCTGCGGAACAAGCGACAACTAGCAAGGGATGAGGTCATGATGCGAGCCGGCAATGGATCAAGAGTTGATGTGATCGCCGTCGGGACGCTACCTCTCCATATGCCATCGGGATTAGTTATAAATCTGAATAATTGTTATTTGGTGCCTGCACTGAGCATGAACATTGTATCCGGATCGTGTTTGATGCAAAGTGGTTATTCTTTTAAATCTGGAAACAATGGTTGTTCGATTTATAAGAATGATATATTTTATGGTCATGCACCTGTGTTGAATGGTTTATTTCTGTTGGATCTCGATAGTAATATTACGCATATTCATAATGTTAATGCTGAAAAGATTAAACTTGATAATGATATATCTACTGGAAAACAATGGTTGTTCGATATATCATTATCAAGTTTAATCTTTTTAGCATTAACATTATGAATACGCGTAATATTACTATCGAGATCCAACAGAAATAAACCATTCAACACAGGTGTTAATCTTTTTAGCATTAACATTACGAATATGCGTAATATTACTATCGAGATCCAACAGAAATAAACCATTCCACACAGGTGCATGACCATAAAAGATATCATTCTTATAAATCGAACAACCATTGTTTTCAGATTTAAAGGAATAACCACTTTACATCAAACACGATCCGGATACAATGTTCATGCTCAGTGCAGGCACCAAATAACAATTATTTAGGTTTATAACTAATCCCGATGGCATATGGAGAGGTAGCGTCCTAACGGGGATCACATCAACTTTTGATCCATTGTCGACCCGCATCATGACCTCATCCCTTGCTAGTTGTCGCTTGTTCTGTAGCCCCTGAACTGAGTTACATATATTAGCAACCGATCTCGTATCAAATACCCAGGTGCTACTGCGAGTACTAGTCAAGTACACATCAATAACATGTATATCATATATACTTTTGTTTGCCTTGCCGGACTTCTTGTCCGCCAAATACTTGGGGCAATTGCACTTCCAATGGCCAGTCCCCTTGCAATAGTAACACTCGGTGTCAGACTTAGGGCCAGCTCGGGGTTTCTTTTCAGGTGCGGCAACAGATTTGCCACCCTTCTTTCCCTTGTGCTTGCCTTTCTTGTCCTTCTTGAAACCGGTGGTCCTATTGATCATCAACACTTGATGTTCTTTCCTAATCTCCACTTCTGCAGTCTTAAGCATTGACAGAAGCTCGAGAAGAGACTTCTTCATGCCCTGCATATTATAGTTCATCACGAAGATCTTGTAGCTAGGTGGGAGAGATTGGAGAACACGATGTATGCCTAAGTCAATGGGAATCGTTATTCCCAAGGACACAAGCTTATCGGTGTACCCAGACATTTTGAGTACATGCTCACTAACGGAGTTGTTCTCCTCCATTATGCAGCTAAAGAACTTTTCAGTAGCATTATAACTCTCTACGGCAGCATGGGTATCGAAAATCATTTTCAATTCTCCCATGGTATCAAAGGCAGTGCCATTTTCGAAATGCTTTCAAAGTTCTGGGTCTAGCCCATACAGTATGCCGCAATGAACTAAGTTGTGGTCCTCCTGACGAGTCACATAGACATTCTTTTCCCCGTCAGGGGCATCAGGAGCTGGTGGGGGGCCTAGCGGCGCATCTAGAACATATTGCTTTTGTGCATCAGTGAGGAGAATCCTCAAATTCATAACCCAGTAGGTTAAGTTGCTACCATTCGCAGCAAGTTTCTCTTTCTCCATGAACACATTGAAATTAAAAGTAGGTGGTGCCATCTACAACAGAATTTGTAAAGTTTATTTAGACTAAGTTTATGATAGAGTGAGTTCAACTAATCCAAATTACTAATGAACTCCCACTCAAAAACAACATCCCTCGTGTCCTTTTGGTGATTACATGAACCAAATCCACTACACCAACTCCGATCATCACGTGAGTTGATGTAGCTTCAAAGGCGAGAATCTATATGGGCATCATATCAACTATATGACTCATGCTTAACCTTTCGGTTCGTGTTCCGAGGCCATGTCTGTACATGCTAGGCTCGCCAAGTAAGAACCTTAGTATTCGCGTGTGTAAAACTGTCTTACACCCGTTCCTAAGAAAGCGTAGATTCGAGTACACCCGATCATCGCGTGATGTCTCGAAACACGATCCACAGAACGGTGCATACTCAAGGAAGAACACATTTTTATCTTGATATCTAAATGAGGGATCATCTCACAATGATATAGAAAGTGCCAAACTAGCAGTATAAGATGCTAACATCTAATGTGTAAAGTGAGATGATATGGTCCATGCATTTGATCTCTATCATTTGCATCGTGGTATGATCTCTATCATTCCTTTGTGTGTAAGGCCAAGTTCTATGGAACTTACACGTTGAATGTGTTGTAAGAGTATCTATCATACATCTACTTAGAACAATACCATATCAAGACACTAGCCCAGCAACGATCTAAACTAGACGCCACTAATTTATCAATTGCAAGTTTACGTGGCTTTGGGCTTTCGGAGATAGAACCGTTCTTACCTACGAACATGAAACACAAGGAGGATAACCAAGTTATTAGAAACTCGTTGTAAATCAGATATTGACTATAGTAGGAGAGACAAACACCCGCCAGCCACTTATGCAAAACAAGTTGCATGTCAGTCGTGGAACCGGTCTCATGTACGATGACATGTAAGGTTGGTCCGGGCCGCTTCATCCCACTATGCCACCAATATCCAAAATACATAGACGATGCAATAACATGATCATCATCACCCACATATAAACATATGTGTACTACCCGTGCAAAGCACCTACGCATAGATCAGGCTCTGATACCACTGTTGGGTCCGCAGCATAGAAAACAAAAAAATTCCTACGATGAGAACTACACGCCAAGATCTATCTACTAGGTACAGAGCAACGGGTGGACATACATCCAACGATAACTTGCCCTCTAAGACAACGAGTTTTTTTAACGAGTAGGAACTCGTGGTTGATGTAGTCGTACACTTGCCGATCTCAAGATCGTGAGGAAGTCCGAGTGCCGCAACTCAGCAGCGCATCCGCACTCGCACACACGTTCAAGACACTGGACAACCTCCACCTCCTCGCTCCAGCGATCCAGCGAAAGCAGCAACTCCTTCCAGACAAAATGCCACCGGGAACATGTATCTCGCTAATCTGAGACCATGGGGGAATAATTCTAGAGGGGGAGAGAGATCCTTCACAAGGAGGTGTGAGGAAGAAGGAGGAAGTGGGGAGGCTTTTATAGGAGGAGGGGGGCGCCCCTCCTCTCCATGGCCGGCGCATGGGGGTGACTCCTCACCTCCCCCATTCATGTGGTGGTAACCCCTCCATATTAAAATGTCTCTTCACATTCCCCTTTAAAGTCCCTACTTTAAATGCATTAAAATTCTCCAAGTTTAATGCTCTCTCATTTAATAAAACTCTTTTATTAAATTTATTCAGAATTTTGTTAATTACTTTAATTAACAAACATTCACATATAACCCCTTGCAATATTTCAATATCACATGCAGAACCACTTTCTGCAATTTCACCCAAAACAATTCCGGTTTCTATTGAAACAATTCATGCGCTTTGCAATTCTTTCGTCTGAAACATATGTGCTCCAAAATGGTGTCCGGTAACTCTTAAGTGTGTCACCCTACGGTTCCTGAATAATGTAGACATGATTGAGACTCCTCTCAGATCAATAATCAGAAGCGGGACTTGGAGGTCCATACTGACTCCTGCATATTCAACGATGACCTCTATGATCGTGAGAACCTTTAATGCTTGTAATTTAATCCCTTTGTCTCTTGATATAATACATGTCCGATATTCGATCATCGGTATCCAAATACCTAGTTTGATCTCGTTACCGACATGCACTCTTTTGTCGTTCCCGTGATATAACATTCTAGTGATCACATCACTTGCTTGCAAGCTACCTTAATGTGATATCACCGAGAGGGCCTAGAGTATATCTATCCGTCATCGGGATTGACAAATTCCACTCTTGATCCATGAGCCTCAACATAACACCTTCGTAGCACTAAACCCATCTTTATAGTCACCCAGCTACGGTGTGACGTTTGATGTTATCAAGATACTCTTCCGGTGTTAGCAATTAACATGATCTCATGGTCTAAGGATAAAGATTACTTCGTATGATGTTATAGCAATGTAAACATAATGACTTCATCGTAATGCTATACTTCGGATGAATGTTCATCACATGATTTCACAAATGCTGTGACCTTGTTATTAACAACATCCAATGTCCATGATCAGGAAACCTTGATCATCTTGTTAATCAACAAGCTAGTCTATAAGAGAGGCATAACTAGGAACCCTTTTTGTTTATTAAACACACATGTATTGATGTTTCGGATCGATACAATTATAGCATGCAAAATAAATATCTATCATATATAAGGAATACATAATAACAACTTTATTATTGCCTCTCAGGGCATATTTCCTTCAAGATTCGAGGGCAAGGTTTTTGTTGCCAAGAATGGATCATTTCTTGAGAAGGAGTTTCTCGTGAAAGGTGTGAGTAGTCGGAAGGTAGAACTCGAAGAGGTTATTGAACCTTGTCTTCATGAAATGGCGAGTAGCGCAACACCGGAAATTGTTTGGGAGTTGACTTCACCTAATGAAGAGAGAGCTAATGATATTGATCATGAAACTCTGAAAGAGGACACTACCAAACCTCGCAGGTCAAGGAGTACACGTGCAGCTCCTGAACTATACGGCAATCCTGTTGTGAATTTCATGGTTGATGAAATGGATGACCATGCGACGTATGAAGAAGCGGTGATGAGCCCGGATTCCAACAAATGGCTAGAAGCCATGAAATCCGAGATGGAATCCATGTACGAAAACCAGGTTTGGACCTTGGTAGACTTACCTCACGATCGAAAGGTCGTTGAGAATAAATGGATTTTCAAAAGAAAAACGGATGTTGATGGTAATGTGACTACCTATAAGGCTCGACTTGTCGCAAAGGGGTTTCGACAAATTCAAGGAGTTGACTACGATGAGATATTCTCTCCCGTAGCGATGCTAAAGTTGGTTAGGGTTATGTTAGCAATTGTTGCATATTTCGATTTTGAAATATGACAGATGGATGTCAAAACTGCATTCATCAATGGTAATATTGAAGAAGAGTTGTATATGATACAACCTAAGGGTTTTGTCGATCCTAAGGATGCTGATAAGGTATGCAAACTTCAGCGATCCATCTATGGACTGAAGCAAGCATCCCGGAGTTGGAATCTCAGCTTTGATGAGGTGATCAAAGAGTTTGGATTTGTCCAAACTTATGGAGAGGCTTGTATTTACAAGAAAGTGAGTGGGAGAAATGTGGCATTTCTGATATTATATGTGGATGGCATATTATTGATTGGAAATGATATAGATCTTTTAAATAGTGTTAAAAGTTATCTAAACAGCAAATTTTTGATAAAAGACCTTGGTGAAGCGACATATATATTAGGCATTAAAATCTATAGAGATAGATCAAGGCGCCTAACTGGGCTATCGCAAAGTACATACCTTGATAAGATATTAAAGAAGTTTAATATGGACGAAAGTAAGAAGGGGTTCTTACCTATGTTGCAAGGCAAGACATTGAGCAACACTCAAAGTCTGGCTATGGTGGAAGAAAGAGAGATAATGGATAAGATCCCATATGCCTCGGCCATAGGCTCTATAATGTATGCCATGCTATGTACAAGACCGGATGTGGCACATGCTATTAGTTTGACTAGTAGGTACCAATCTGATCCAGGTTCGGAACACTGGATAGCGGTCAAGAATATCCTTAAGTACTTGAGAAGAACTAGGGATATGTTTCTTATATCCGGAGGTGAAGAAGAGCTAGTCGCTAAGTGTTATGTCGATGCTAGCTTTGACACCGATCTGGATGACTCTAAGTCTCAATCCTGATACGTATTTCTCTTGAACGGATCAGCAGTTAGTTGGAGGAGCTCCAAACAACCTTTGGTGGCTGGATCAACAACGGAGGCGGAATATGTTGCTGCTTCAGATGCGGTGCAGGAAGCGGTTTGGATGAAGGAGTTCATAATGGAACTAGGTATGGTTCCTAGTGCATTGGACACAATGGCGATCTATTGTGACAACAATGGAGCCATAGCCAACGCTAAGGAACCAAGGTCTCACAAGAATTCCAAGCATATTAAGCGCCGGTTTCACTCCATCCGCGAGCATGTCAAGGATGGAGATATAAAGATTTGTAAAGTACACACAGACCTAAATGTAGCAGATCCGTTGACTAAAGTTCTCCCTAGGGCAAAACATGATCAACACCAGAACTCCATGGGTCTTAGATTTATCACTATGTGAACTAGATTATTGTCTCTAGTGCAAGTGGGAGACTGAAGGAAATAAGCCCTGGGAGGCAATAATAAAGTTGTTATTATGTATTCCTCGTATATGATAGATGTTTATTTTGCATGCTATAATTTTATTGATCGGAAACGCCAATATATGTGTGTTTAATAAAAAAAGGGTTCCTAGTTATGCCTCTCTTATAGACTAGCTTGTTGATTAACAAGATGATCAAGGTTTCCTGATCATAGACATTGGATGTTGTTAATAACAAGGTCACAACATTTGTAAAATGATGTGATGAACATTCATCTGAAGTATAGCATTACGATCAAGTCATTATGTTTACATTGCTATAACATCATACGAAGTAATCTTTATCCTTACACCATGAGTTCATGTTAATTGCTAACACCGGAAGAGTATCTTGATAACATCAAACGTCACACCATAACAGGGTGACTATAAAGATGGGTTCAGTGCTACGAAGGTGTTATGTTGAGGCTCATGGACAAAGAGTGGAATTTGTCAATCCCGATGACGGATAGATATACTCTGGGCCCTCTCGGTGATATCACATTAAGATAGCTTGCAAGCAAGTGATGTGATCACTACAATGTTATATCACGGGAACGAGAAAATAGTGCATGGCGGTAACGAGATCAAACTAGGTATTTGGATACCGATGATCGAATATCGTACATGTATTATATCATGAGACAAAGGGATTAAGTTACTAGCGTTAAAGGTTCTCACGATCACAGAAGTCATCGTTGAATATGCGGGAGTCGGTATGGATCTCTAGGTCCCGCTTCTGATTATTGATCTGAGAGGAGTCTCAATCATGTCTGCATTATTCGCGAACCATAGGGTGACACACTTAAGAGTTACCGGACACCATTTTGGAGCACATATGTTTCAGACGAAAGAATTGCAAAGCGCATGAATTGTTTCGATAGAAACCGGAATTGTTTCGGGTGAAATTGCAGAAAGTGGTTCTGCATGTGATATTGAAATGTTGCAAGGGGTTTTATGTGAATGTTTGTTTATTAAAGTAATTAACAAAATTCTGAATAAATTTAATAAAATAGTTTTATTAAATGAGAGAGCATTAAACTTGGAGAATTTTAATGCATTTAAAGTAGGGACTTTAAAGGGGAATGTGAAGAGGCATTTTAATATGGAGGGGTTACCACCACATGAATGGGGGAGGTGAGGAGTCACCCCCCATGCGCCGGCCATGGAGAGGAGGGGCGCCCCCCTCCTCCTATAAAAGCCCCCCCTCTTCCTCCTTTGGGAAAGTTGTTGTCCCGAAACAGATTTATGTGCTTCACCGGAATAATTCGTGTAAAATCTCTGAACGTATTTTTGAGGCGTGATTTTTTGTGCTTCTGCCCCAGGTTGTTATCTAACTTCCGTTAGGTAAACACTTTTTGATTTGAGTAAGAGAAGGTCTTCGAAACAATTCGTCTTTACCTGCTGGTCTGTTTTGACAGATTTCTGTCATTTTCTGCATTTGCTTCTTGTTGGTTCCTTTTTTAGTTCTTTTGGGGAATTGAGCTTTTTGAGGGAAGTGCTACAATAGATTGTGTTTTAATGGAAGTTTTATTGGGGTTGGAACTGAACCTAAAGACTTATTATCTTGAGTGCACTAATGTTGCTAATAAAGATTGTGTGAAGTTTTGTATGAAGGAAAAATTCAGGTGTATGGAAGAAATAAGTTATGAGATGAAGCATGGACTAAATCTCAAGCTTGGGGATGCCACGCGTGTCACCCCAAGAAATATTCAAGAAGTACAAGCGTCAAAGCTTGGGGATGCCCAAGGCATCCCCTTCTTCATCAATAAAAATCCTAGGTTTCTTCCAAACGCTTCATTTTTATTGTTTCATGCACGGTTGTGTTGTTCTTGGAACGTCTTCTTTTTTGTTTTCGTTTTGGTTTTTGTTTTCTTTTGTTTGCTTAGTTTTCTGAATAAATTGGTTGGACCTCCTCTTTCATGCATTGGTTTTCAAATAGTTTGGTTTGCTTTGGAAAAGAGTAGGAAAGTTCATGCTTAAGTGGTAAAAAGAGTTTGTTTTTGACTGTGGCCTATGCTTTGGCATGCCATGCTTCATATTGTTTTGGCTTTATGCTTAGTATTCTTTGCTGTAGCATGACTTGTTATAAAAAATTGATATTGCTTAATGTGCATTGGATGAATCATGCGTTGTTTTAGCATATTAAAGCATAGTATAGTGGTATTCTCCTTTGATGCTTTATTTGGGTTGACTTGGCGCATGCTCACACCATGTTATGACTATCTCAAGTCACCATAAGACTTTATGATCCTTTAGTTTTCAACTTGTAGTATCACTTTATGCTTTGATCAATGATGTTTTGTCGCTCTGCATGATTATGGCCATTATTGCTCTCCTAGTTTGTCGCTCCCAGTATTTTGCTAGCCTCCGCAACCAAGTATGAGTTCCACTCATGCATCCAACTCCCTAAACCAAGTTATTCCAAAGAGTCCACCATACCTACCTACTATCTTATGCTATTCCAAGTATATTCATGCTTTTGTTTACCTTCCAAATTAAACTTGTTATGAGAAAACCAATGATTAAAGCTCTCACGAACTTGATGGCACACTTTACTTTTTTGCATTTAATAAACTTGAACCATTGGGTCCTTCTTTGTTGCGTATATGCTTGCGCTTTATAAGTTGAAATTAGCAGAACCATGTATCATGGTGAACGCTTTCAACATTGCACTGGTACTTAGTACCTCGTTGATATCATGATCTTTTACTTATGGATCCCGGCGGTGTGAAATAAAAGTGGAACTTGTAAGATCATGGAGTTTGTATGTATGTTAGAGAAACGCCTCGGCCGCTAGCCTAAGCCATGCTTAATCATGGTGGAAACTTGCAGCCTAACCATAATGAGCATTCTATGAAGCATCCTCAATAAAAATCTATGCACATAGTAAATAAAAAGATCGCTGAGATGCTCATTGTCTGCTTGCCTTGTCATTTTGATTATGGGATAGCTCCTGTATCATGTGCAAGGGGTACCCCGTTGGCGGTTCTTTATGATATATATGTACTTACAATGACAAGAGCTTACTCGTGACTAAAGTTGAGTAGCATGAGGTTCGGTCTTCGTAAGTAAGGGTGATAGCTCAATGCACGGCGCCAAAAAAATTGCTTGATGGCGGTGTTGAAGTAGAGCTCGTTGGGAACCCCAAGAGGAAGGTATGATGAGCACAGCAGCAAGTTTCCCTCAGTTATGAAACCAAGGTTTAATCGAACCAGTAGGAGCAAGGAAACACCCCAAAGGTGTTACTAGCTAAGCTTTGGCAGGGCGCACTACCGGTGCTAGTAGCAACGTGGAGACCTGCACAACACAACCACAGAACTTTGTCCCCAACTTACGATGAGGTTGTCAATCTCACCATGTTTTGCGGAAAACAAAGGATTAAACGTATCGAATGGAAAGAAGTAAAAGTTTGCAGAAAGTAAACACAAAGCGGTAAAAGATTTAAGATTGTATGTAAAGAAAAAGGACCGGGATCCATAGTTCACTAGAGGTGGCTCTCCTTAGATAGATAACATGCTGGGTGAACAAATTACAGCGGGGCAATTGACAAACACGGAGAAAGCAATACATGCATATACTAATCATCCTGACTCCTTTGAGACTTGATTGGGCATTACAACATAATACATAGACCACCATCCAACTTCATCTATGACTAATTGATACATTGCAAATGTATCTACAACATAATAATGATTTCTTGGACTAACCTATTAACAAGAGCCATAGTGCCAGCTGCCTGTTTTCTGCTGTTTTTGGTTCCAGGAAAGTCAGAAAATGAATATTCTCAGAATTGGACGGGACAAAATCCAAAGTGCCTATTTTTCCAGAAGGGATCAAGTGAAAGAATACGAGACGGAGAGGGGCCAGGGGCCGGCCACACCACCTGGCCGTGCGGCCAGGCTTGGCCTGTGCCAGGGGGTGGTCTGGCCGACCCCAGCACCCCCTCGGCATCTCCTTCCGCCAATAAGTTGCCCTCCGGACGAAAACCCTAAGTACCCGATCAAAAATCCACGAAAGAGTCTGTAGCCGCCGTCATCTCCATCCCTAGATCGGGGGGATCTGAAGCTCTTCTCACACCCTGCCGAAGAGGGGAATTCACCCTGGAGGCCTTCTTCATCACCATGCAAGCCTCCGGTGTGATGCGTGAGTAGTTCATCCTTGGACTACGGATCCATGTAGTAGCTAGATGGCTGGTTTCTCCTCCTTTGTGCTTTCATGTTTAGATCTTGTGAGCTCCGTTCATGATCAAGATCATCTATTTGTAATTCATACATGTTGTGTTTGCGGGGATCCGATGGATATTGAGATGCTATTTCAGATTGATTATTGATTCTATCATGTCTTTGTTATTTGAGATCTTGCATGCTTTCCGTTGTTAGTAGCTATCTTGGCCAAGTAGATGCTAGCAACTCCAAGAGTTAGTATTTATGCTCGATAGTGGGTTCATGCCTCTGGTAATCTGGGGAAGTGACAGAAATCTCTAAGGTACTAGATGTGCTATTTCTACTAGGGAGAAAACAACGATCCTTTGCTCATAGAACAATTGTATTGTTTACTTTACACGCAGTTCGTAAAGCAATAATCTGTTGCTTGCAACTTAATACTGGACGGGATTCGGATGATAACCTGAAGGTGGATTATTAGTCATAGATGCAGTTGGATGGCGGTCTATGTATTATGTTGTAATGCCCAATCAAGTCTCAAAGGAGTCAAGATGATTAGTACATGCATGTATTGCTTTCTCGGTGTTTGTCAATTTCCCCGCTGTAATTTGTTCATCCAGCATGTTATCTATCTAAGGAGAGCCACCTCTAGTGAACTATGGATCCCGGTCCTTTTACTTTACATACAATCTACAACTGTTTACTGCTTTGTGTTTACTTTCTTCAAAATTTTACTTCTTTCTATTCGATACGTTTAATCCTTTGTTTTCCGCAAAACACGCTGAGATTGACAACCTCATCGCAAGTTGGGGACAAAGTTCTGTGGTTGTGTTGTGCAGGTCTCCACGTTGCTACTAGCACCGGTAGTGCCCCTGCCAAAGCTCAGCTAGTAACACCTTTGGGGTGTTTCCTTGCTCCTACTGGTTTGATTAAACCTTGGTTTCATAATTGAGGGAAAACTTTTTGCTGTGCTCATCATACCTTTCTCTTGGGGTTCCCAACGAGCTCTCCGTCGATCGTCGAGTGCATCAAGATCTTTTCTGGCGCCGTTGCCGGGGAGTCAAGGACATCTTCACAAGGGGAGTCCCTCACAACCAATCTCTTTACTTTGTTGTTTTTGTTTTGCTTAGTTTTCTTTCTGCTTTGTTTGCTTGTTTTGTTCTTCAAAAACACAAAAAAATTAGTTTTACTTGTTTTGCTTTCTTATTTGAAAACACACAAAAATTAGTTCCTATCTTGAGTTACCACTATGTCTAGCCTTGCTCCAATCAATATGTCACCCGAGGAAATAATTCTCACTTTTAAACAAGGAATTGAGGAAAGTTTTAAGGAAGCTTGGTCTAGAATCTCTGATCTACATGAAAAGTCTGAGCCTAAAATGATTCAAGGCTTGTTCCTTAGCAGTTTTTACCTTGGGATTGCTCTTTGCTATAGATATGCTTTAGATGCTATTGTGGGAGGAGATTTCCTCCAATGTAATGAGGATGATGCCATTAATGCTATAAATAAATTGATCCTCACTTACACTATGCCTAGCCAAACTGATATTTCTTTCGCAAAAATATTTGCTAGGTTGAACACTCTTGAGGATAGCACTGCTAGCTTGGAAAGTTGCTATAATACGCTTAGGCAGCATCACAATTATGTTCCAATAAATTCTGAACCATCAAAGTGGCCCCCTACAGTAAAGATTGAGATAAACACTGAAACTTTTCAAACCCCCTGCGATATCATGTCTGAATTTTGTCTTATGCCCAGAGATATTTATGAATCTTTGAATCTTTGGGGGCTTACTGAAGGAGGAAAATAAATATCTCTTGCTAATAATGCTACCTTATTTCCTATTGGAATAGCTGAAGGAGTGTTTACAAAGATCCTTGGGAAAATGATTTCTACTGATTATCTTGTTATTGAATGTGCAGGAAAAGGACAAATTACACTTGGAAGATCCATATTAGAACTCCTTGGAGCAATAATAGATGTGGAAAAGGGGACCATGCACCTTTCTTATCCACAAAACAATCACATTTTCCCAAACATTAAGAACAAAAATAAGAGAGGTAAGGGCAAGAAATTTGGTCTTAATGCTTCTTCATTTGAGAACACTTGATTCTTTCTTTGCTTCTTATGCCTAACTTAAAGGCGTTAAAGAAAAGTACTTGTTGGGAGATGACCCAAGAGTTTTACTTGAGCCTTGCAAGTTATTATCTCTGTAATAACCTCTCCTTATACTTTTTATTTGCTTTTTGTGCCAAGAGTAACCTCTAATGAGAGTGAATTAATGATTGGGAAAGTTGCTGTCCCGAAACAGATTTCTGTGCTTCACCGTAAAAATTCCTGAGAGAGCTCTGTATGTCGGATTGAGCTGTAATTTGTTTTGCTTATGCCCCAGGTTGTTATCTAACTTGCGTTAGTTCCACACTTTTAGATTTGAGCAAGAGAAGGTCTTCGAAAAAATTCGTCTTTACCTGCTGGTCTGTTTTGACAGATTTCTGCCATTTTCTGCATTTGCTTCTTGTTAGTTCCTTCTTGAGTTCCTTTGGGGAATTGAGCTTTTTGAGGGAAGTGCTACAGTAGCTAGTGTTCTAATGGAAGTTTTTGGTGTTAGAACTGAACCTTAAGACTTATTTATCTTAAGTGTACTAATGTTGCTAATGAGATTGTGTGAAGTTTTGTATGAAGGAAAAATTTCAGGTGTATAGAAGGAATGCGTAATGAGATGAAGGATGGACTAAAGCTCAAGCTTGGGGATGCCACGCGTGTCACCCCAAGAAATATCCAAGAAGTACAAGCGTCAAAGCTTGGGGATGCCCAAGGCATCCCCTTCTTCATCAATAAAAATCCAGGTTTCTTCCAAACGCTTTATTTTTATTGTTTCATGCACAGTTATGTTTTTCTTGGAGCGTCTTCTTTTTCGTTTTCGTTTTGGTTTTCGTTTGCTTTTGTTTGCTTAGTTTTCTGAATAAATTGGTTGGACCCCCTCTTTCACACTTTGGTTTGCAAATAGTTTGGTTTGGTTTGGAAAAGAGTAGGAAAGTTCATACTTATGTGGTAAAAAGAGCTCGTTTTTGACTGTGGCCATGCTTTGTCATGCCATGCTTGATATTGTCTTGGCTTTATGCTTAGTATTCTTTGCTGTAGCATGACTTGTTATACACAATTGAGATTGCTTAATGTTCCTTGGATGAATCATGCGTTGTTTTAGCATATTAAAGCATAGTATAGTGGTATTCTCCTTTGATGCTTTATTTGGGTTGACTTGGCACATGCTCACACCATGTTATGACTATCCAAAGTCACCATAGCCTTTATGATCCTTTAGTTTTCAACTTGTAGCATCACTTTATGCTTTGATCAATGATATTTTGTCGCTCTGCATGATTATGGCCATTATTGCTCTCTTAGTTTGTCGCTCCCAGTCTTTTGCTAGCCTCCACAACAAAGTATGAGTTCCACTCATGCATCCAAATCCCTAAACCAAGTTTTTCAAAAGAGTCCACCATACCTACCTACTAGCTTATGCTATTCCAAGTACATTCATGCTTTTGTTTACCTTCCACTTGTTATGAGAAAACTAGTGATTAAAGCTCTCACGAACTTGATGGCACACTTTACTTTATTGCCTCTAATAAAATTGAACCATTGGGTCCTTCTTTGTTGCGTGTATGCTTGCGCTTTATAAGTTGAAATTAGCAGAACCATGTTTCATGGGGAACGCTTTCAACATTGCACTTGTGCTTTGTACCCCGTTGATATCATGTTCTTTTGCTTACGGATCCCGGCGGTGTGAAATAAAAGTGGAACTTGTAAGATCATGGAGTTTGTATGTGTGTTAGAGAAACGCCTGGGCCCCTAGCCTAAGCCATGCCTAATCATGGTGGAAACTTGCAGCATCACCATAATGAGCACTCTATGAAGCATCCTCAATAAAAACCTATGCAAATAGCAAATAAAAAGATCGTTGAGATGCTCAATTTTTGCTTGCCTTTTCATTTTGATTATGGGAAAGCTCCCGTATCATGTGCAAGGGGTACCCCGTTGGTGGTTCTTAATGATACACATATACTTACAATGACAAGAGCTTACTCGTGACTAAAGTTGAGTAGCATGAGGATCGGTCTTCGTAAGTAAGGGGCATGAGATTTTGGTTTATAACTTGTAAAGCATATCCTCTTAGTTGTGTCACTTTCCTTAATCACCTTCAAGATGCTTATGATAGGGGCAATGAGAGCTGAAAGCTATAAGTTCCATAATTTTTGGAAGCTCTTTATGAAACTTGAATCCCTACTTCCTTCTATGAAGGCCTTTCTTCCACCATTATATTAAGTCTCCACCTTCTACCTTTATGCACCTACTTTGAGAGCATAGTGGCCATTCTTAATTCTATGTGCATTGTCCCAAGACTATTTGATTGATGCATAACTTGATATTGCCTGTTCTAAACTATTTGTATCTAGTCACTCTTATGAACTTTGAAGGTGTCCTATGCATTTATATTTGCTACTCTATGAGGGACAAGCTGAATACTATTATGCTATGTTTTCTTTATGTGAAACAAACAAACGTCTTGCAAAGCATTGTTATTCATGAATCTTTTGTTTGTGCCTTTTCATGTTGCAACATAGTTTCTTTGCCTTATTGCTAGAACTTTGTCTTTCATGTTATGTTGAAAGTACTATGATCCCAGCTATCAATGTTTACAAATACTTTGATCAAGTTTATGATGGTGCATGTCACCTCAAAAAAAAATCACTTACCTACTCGAGGACGAGTAGGAGTTAAGCTTGGGGATGTTGATATATTGCAAATGTATCTATAATGTTTGATGTTCCATGCTTGGTTTTATCTACTTTCTTATGTTTTGTCCATAGTTTGGAGTACTTTTCATACGATTTCTTGGACTAACCTATTAATAAGAGCCACAGTGCCAGCTACCTGTTTTCTGCTATTTTTGATTCCAGGAAAGTCAGAAAATGAATATTCTCGGAATTGGACGGGACAAAAGCCAAGTCATTATTTTTCCGAGGGACACCTGGAGCCAGAATACGAGACGGAGAGAGGCTGGGGCCCAGCCACACCCCCTGGTCACGCGGGTTGGGCCTGGCCGCGCCAGGAGGTGGTCTGGCCGCCCCAGACACCCCCTCGGTCTCCCTCTTCGCCTATAAGATGCCTTCTGACCAAAAAACTCAGGGGGGTTTGACATTTTTCCAGAAGGAGTTCCGCTCCACCTCCACCAATAGATTCCACGAAACAGCACCAGAAACTCCGTTCTGGCACCCTGCCGGGATGGGGAATTGGAGGAGATCATCGCCATCATCATCGCCATCACTTCTCCATTGACCATCCATGTTTCCCCATCTATGAATGAGTAATCCCCCGTTGTAGGCTATGGGGATGGTAGGGATTGGATGAGATCGTTCATGTAATGGCATCAGATTGTTAGGGCATGGTGCCTAGTATCTTCTATTAGTGCTTTATGACTTTGTTGCGACTTGTTATGCTTAATGCTTGTCACTAGGGCCCGAGTGCCATGATTTCAGATCTGAACATGTTATTGATTCATTATGATAGTATTGTTTATAATCTTATCTACAAGTTGTTTACACACATTAATGTCTGGAACCAATGGCCCCGAAGTGACAGAAATCGGGATAACCGGAGAGAATGGCTTTGTGTGGCATCCCGCAAAAACCACTACTAGAAAATCGTTGTGTTTTTGTGCATTGCATCATCATGACAGCATGCTCATGTCATCATGCCTCATTGCATTTGAGCATCGTCATCATCTTGCATGGTTTTTGTCTAAACTATTTTCGAAACGCCTAGTTTTGTTTTCCAAATATTCCCGTCCTTATTCAAATTAAAACCCGGGTCTCCGGAATATTTTGGTTTGTCTAAATACAGTTTGCAAAAGCTCCGTTTTAAATAAATAAAATATTTTAAAATTGTTTTTAGGAGGCAGCCCGCCAGGCCCGAAAGCCCGGCCGGCCACCTCCAGATAAAATCTAGTCCTAACCCTAGCTACCCAATCTTACCTACCCCTAATCCTACCCTGCCCCTCCACCTCACCCCGGCCACTCACAGCTCGCCACCTCACCAAACCCCTCCCTAATCTCCCTCCACCTCACACAGCACACAACACACGCACACCACACACTCCCCTACCCACAACCCAACGCCACCCTGCGCGCCTCCCGTTTCCCACTCCCGCTTGGCCACCCGCCCTCCTTCTCTCCCTGCTCGCGGGCCCCACCCGGTGCCTTCCTATCCTGTAGGAGAGAGAGCACCTGTTCTCCCGACCGCCTCTTGTCGCGCGCAGCCCCACTCCCCACCTGCCCTGCCCCCGGCCCCACGCACACGCATAGCACGCACGCACTCACACGTGTGCACGTAACTGCGTCCACCCCGCTCCCGCGCCTACACGCGCCCCCGCACTACCTGGCCCACCATTTTCCCCACCTGCCCTTGCTCCTTTCTCCTCTCCCGCACGCGACCCGTCCCCGACGCCACCACCCCCACCTCGCGTCTCTTCCTCCCTCTCCTCGTTCCTCGCCGCCCGCCACCGGTCCGTCCTCCACCGCCCGCTCAGACCGCCACCAGAGCCTCTCCCCTTCCCCAACTGTCGGCCGCCGCCTGAGTACCCCGTCGCTTTCTGCCTCCTCCTCGCTGAGCGCCGCCAGGCTCGGCCTCCCTCTGCACCGCCGCCTCCGCGTCGGCTCGGCCCTGTCCGCCGGCCTATCCCTCTACACCGCTGCCTCGCGGAACCCCAGCTCCCTCGCCTCTACCCGCTCCATGCCCACCTCCGGCCGACCACGCCTCTGCCCGACGCGGCGTCACCACTGCGCCCGTTCTCGAGCCATGCGCCCTGGGCCACCGTCATCAGGCGCGACCCGCTCCGCTGAGGTTTCCGCCCCCGGAGCTCTCCGCTCGGCCTCTGCAGTCGGCCGTCGGCCCCACCACCGCGACGTGCCAGATCGAGTTTGCCTCCCATTTCCGGCCGACCAGGACGGCCTCACGACCGTGTTTTCCTGCGCTCTGTCCCCGCCGTCGCCCTGGGATCTCCCTGCGTCTGCCTTCCTCCGAGCATGCCTGACGCCATGCATTCCTGCCATAGCTGCCGTCTGCTGCTGTGCACGAATTAGTCAGGTTGTTCCTGTGTGTGCCCTATCGCCACCAAATTGTTGTTGATGCTTTGCACACTATTGGACCCTGTAGCATTGATGTTGATGTGAGGGTGTATGAAATTGTTGGCAGATGTTGATGTGGGGGTGATGTCGGTCCTTCTACGACGTCCCGGCAGGATCGTCAGATGAACACGAGGGACCCAAACCAAGAATGTCCACACTAAAGGACGAGCGAGAAGACTTCCATCAAGAAATCCAAGATCTTCTTCACGGTACCCATGACCACGAGAACGCCGATGTGGATATGAAAAACCGTCTACCCTGAGGCCAACACCGAAGACCGATCCTGGCGCCCGAACCCCGTGGAACCCCAAGGCCTTCGATGTGGAACCGCCATGTTCTCCCCACGGATCCCGAAGCCCGATCCCGGAGTCCGAAGACCGAACCCAAACCACATCGAACCCCAAGATCTCCGACCCCTAATGTGTGAACCCTATCTGATCCCCTATTTTATAAATGTAATATAAACCTTGTTGCATATTAAATCGGTCATGCTTGCATACATCGCATCATGTGGTTGGGGGGCATTATGCCGAATCACCTCGTAATTAAATATGAAGTCTATATGCAGGCTATTCTAGTCTTATTCCGGACTCCATTTAAATTTGTTTAGCGAACCGGTGCCATGTTTTGCTTGTTAAGCCAACATTTAAATTGCGGGGTATCTAAATAACTCGAACCTATTAATTAATTGTCGGGACCCCGGTTCCGCTTAATACTGCCTAATTGCACCGCATCTGCATCATATCATAATCATGCCGGATCTTTTGCCATAGTATTAAATAGTGCATCTAGTGTTTGTTCTAGTGTTTGCTTCTTCGCGGACTAGGCCGATGAGTGGATGCGAGTATCGACAAATTCTTCGGATATGAACCTTCGGCAGTGTTCTCCAGGCGAGCATCTTTCCCTTTCTACCTATTTTGCTTTTATAGTCTTTATTTCCTCCTGTTGATCTATTGTTATCTGTGTTGCGATGCTTTAGTTTCCGTGCACCATTTATACTCCTTGCAGCCTCTATATTGCCATGGACACATCCTATTGCCTGTTGTTTGATAGATAGTCGGCCTTGCGAGTCGTAGTTGCTTGCTTATGTGTTGCTTCGTGTTGTTGTCGTTCCAGCGTTGACGGCAAGTTGGCACATGATAAATGGTGGAGATGCTTAATGGTGGAGTTGATCATGACTTTAAATACAACTATTAAATTGCTGGGATAACTAATGAAAGAGGCACCGATGGGCAATATATGTTATTTGGTTTTTATGCCCACTTGTGTCCCGTAAGCCCCGAGTACTTGATACCTGTTCCTTGACTATTCGCACTATCCACATACGGGAGACTCTATGAATCCCCCTTAGCCAGAGCCTAATTCATTTCTTATTTCTTGGGGCCACAAACTAGTTTGGGGTTTTATTACTATCCTATACTTATGCCATGCTTTACTGCTTTATTTACGATTCTGCGTGGAGCACCTGTACTGTTTCGGATCGCGGCACAATTTCGCGGTATCGACAAGCCCAGTCACACTTTCAGGTTTCCAGTCGTTTACAGCCTTTCTCGCAAACCCTAGGTCCATTCCGGAGCCGGCCAACTTTGTTGCGCGTAGCTTAGTGGGGTGGCCTCCTGAAATATTTTATGAATCCTGTGATTGCTTTGTCGTGAAAGCCTCGTTGGGTTTTGATTTGGTTTTTCCGAGGTTAATCATGTGTGTGTTGCTATTTGTGCACCCCTGCAGGGTAAATCTTTCTGAAAGCCGTGTCCGCGGTTATGGACGACTTGGAGCACAGTATCTCGATCATAGACAAGCATAACTAAAGTAGTGCTATAAACTTGACTTAATATATGACTAGTAATCAGATTCCACTATCATGGAATGGATATTAAAATGCCAACAACTGGTGGATCTGGGGTTGTTTTGTGACATGCTCTACCTGCCTAGTAAGTATTGCAACTCCAATGGAATGAGATAAAAGTGTCAACAACTGCTGGGTTTTGGGATTCCTCGGGACAATTATATCTGACTAGTAAATGTTCCAACTACAACGGAATGTTAACTAAAAGTGCCCACTACTTATGCTATCAGGATGACTCATGCTATATATCTGACTAGTAAATGCTGCAACTATAATGGAATGAGTAAAACTGCCAACTATGTGAGTTCCTCGGTTTGACTTCCTCGTTTGGTCTCGAGGGGGAATACCAAGATGGGTATGTTAGGTGTTAGTATCAGGTTGGATCCGAATAGGTCTTTCTTATCCCTCTCTAATAGCCGCCAGTTTTACTGAGTCTCTATAGGTTGTTTAGTGCTGTTGCGCTGCCGCTTCAGTCCACCATACCTATGTAGGCGAGAGCCGCTGAATTCTAGCCTCACCGTGTACTGGCCTCAGTACTGACGCTCCTCTTTTTCCTTTGCCCTTTGTCAGCACCCCTTTTGTTTTAGCAGGTTTGAGCTCGACGTCGTTAGCAGGGTTACCCTTCCGGCTTGGCATGGGCAGGGTTATGGACGCCATTGGTTATTCTTCAGGGCTCTTAGCCCCATTTGCATCTTGTCCGTACTCGGACGCTGTAGTGATTTCAAGCTGATTTGGATCTTTGTACTGTATATCGGTATTCTTGACTCATGGAGTCGTGTTGTATATATATCTGTTCTGTGGGTCCCATCGAGGACTGTTGTGTAATGGTATTACTTCGTTCTTTCACCCACACGAAAGTGCCTAGTGGGCGTCCTTGAGTCGTTTCTATGCGGGTTTGGCAGAAAGGGCTAAAACTTGCCTAGGGTCGATTCGAAGGTGTTACAGAGTGGTATTAGAGCGCAGCAGTTGCGATACCCCACAAGTCTAGCATGTAGGATAACCTAGCTAACGGCCGAAGTAGAGTGTCAAAACTATTTTAGAAAATCGGTTGGATAGATCTAATTAGGTCTGATTTTACTCCTTACCCCTCTCTTGTTCTCCTCTTACCTCTGCGTGTTTTGAATCTGCTCTCTTAACTTTTCTTCGAGTCCAGGAATTCTCGTGGTTGGGTTTCCGTCGTACCTTCAGGGTTTCGCTTCCTCCTTTGGTAACGGTGTTTCTACATCCGGTCTTCGTGCTATCTGAGGAATCCTTCATCTGTGGGAATTCTCTCTGTTCCTTGTTGTGCCTTCCGGTGTTTCCCGTCGTGACAACATCATCTATGCCAGATCTGATGAAGAGCCTGCATCACTCTTTTGTTCCGAACCTCGATCGTCGAGATCTTCATTCTGATTCCGAGAATGGTTGCACGCTTTTCTACTGATTGTGCGGAGTAATAGTTTGGGTGCGTGATGGATTGGCCCCCATGCCGACTACTCATTCTATTTTCCCTTGTACATTGAAGTGGAATAGACTGCATCTTTTCTCTCCTCCTATCGGAGTTAGAGGTGGCATTATCTGTTGATACCTTTACCTTCGTCCTTTGTTCCCGGAGTGTTTTCTCGACGACCATGGACAATGACCTCTTGTTGGTGGTGTTGCCGATTTCAAGATGGAGCAAGAATCCTTGTTAGAGGTGTCGCGATGATCTACACGAAGCGAGAAGATTCAGATCATCGGCCTTCTTCCAGTACCATGAGGCGGATCTCGAGGGCGAGATCCCTTGTTAGTGGTGTCGAATTGTGGCATCCCGCAAAAACCACTACTAGAAAATCGCTGTGTTTTTGTGCATTGCATAATCATGACAGCATGCTCATGTCATCATGCCACATTGCATTTGAGCACCGCCATCATCTTGCATGGTTTTTGTCTAAACTATTTTCGAAACGCCTAGTTTTGTTTTCCAAATATTCCCGTCTTTATTCAAATTAAAACCCGGGTCTCCGGAATATTTTGGTTTGTCTAAATACGGTTTGCAAAAGCCCCGTTTTAAATAAATAAAATATTTTTAAATTGTTTTTAGGAGGCAGCCCGCAAGGCCCAAAAGCCCGGCCGGCCACCTCCAGATAAAATCTAGTCCTAACCCTAGCTACCCAATCTTACCTACCCCTAATCCTACCCAGCCCCTCCACCTCACCCCGGCCACTCACAGCTCGCCACCTCACCAACCCCCTCCCTAATCTCCCTCCACCTCACACAGCACACAACACACGCACACCACACACTCCCCTGCCCACACCCCAACGCCACCCTACGCGCCTCCCGTTTCCCGCTCCCGCCTGGCCACCCGCCCTCCTTCTCTCCCTGCTCGCGGGCCCCACCCGGTGCCTTCCTATCCCGCAGGAGAGAGAGCACCTGCTCTCCCAACCGCCTCGCGTCGCGCGCAGCCCCACTCCCCACCTGCCCTGCCCCCGGCCCCACGCACACGCATATCACGGACACACTCACACGCGCGCACGCAACCGCGTCCACCCCGCTCCCGTGCCTGCACGCGCCCCCGCACTACCTGGCCCACCATTTTCCCCACCTGCCCTTGCTCCTTTCTCCTCTCCCGCACGCGACCCGTCCCCGACGCCACCACCCCTACCTCGCGTCTCTTCCTCCCTCTCCTTGTTCATCGCCGCCTGCCACTGGTCCGTCCTCCACCGCCCGCTCAGGTCGCCACCGGAGCTTCTCCCCTTCCCCAACTGCTGGCTGCCGCCCGAGTACCCCGCCGCTTTCTGCCTCCTCCTCGCCGAGTGCCGCCAGGCTCGGTCTCCCTCTGCACTGCCGCCTCCGCGTCGGCTTGGCCCCGTCAGCCAGCCTCTCCCTCTGCACCGCCGCCTCGCGGAACCCCAGCTCCCTCGCCTCCACCCGCTCCATGCCCGGCTCCGGCCGACCACGCCTCTGCCCGACGCGGCGTCGCCACTTTGCCCGTTCTCGAGCCCCGCGCCCTGGGCCACCATCGTCAGGCGCGACCCGCTCCGCTGAGGTTTCCGCCGCCAGAGCTCTCCGCTCGGCCTCTGCAGTCGGCCGTCGGCCCCACCACCGCGGCGCGCCAGAACGAGTTTGCCACCCGTTTCCGGCCGACCAGGATGGCCTCACGCCCGCGTTTTCCTGTGCTCTGTCCCCGCCGTCGCCCTGGGATCTCCCTGCGTTTGCCTTCCTCCGAGCACGCATGGGGCCACGCATTCCTGCCGTACTTGCCGTCTGCTGCTGTGCACGAATTAGTCAGGTTGTTCCTGTGTGTGCCCTATCGCCACAAAATTGTTGTTGTGTGCCCTATCGCCACAAAATTGTTGTTGATGCTTGGCACACTGTTGGACCCTGTAGCATTGATGTTGATGTGAGGGTGTATGAAATTGTTGGCAGATGTTGATGTGGGGGTGATGTCAGTCCTTCTACGACGTCCCGGCAGGATCGTCAGATGAACATGAGGGACCCAAACCAAGAATGTCCACACTAAAGGACGAGCAAGAAGACTTCCATCACGAAATCCAAGATCTTCTTCACGGTACCCATGACCACGAGAACACCGACGTGGATATGAAAAACCGTCTACCCCGAGGCCAACACCGAAGACCGATCCTGGCACCCGAACCCCGTGGAACCCCAAGGCCTTCGATGTGGAACCGCCATGTTCTCCCCACGGATCCCGAAGCCCGATCCCGGAGTCCGAAGACCGAACCCAAACCACATCGAACCCCAAGATCTCCGACCCCTAATGTGTGAACCCTATCTGATCCCCTATTTTATAAATGTAATATAAACCTTGTTGCATATTAAATCGTTCATGCTTGCATACATCGCATCATGTGGTTGGGGGCATTATGCCGAATCACCTCGTAATTAAATATGAAGTCTATATGCAGGCTATTCTAGTCTTATTCCGGAATCCATTTAAATTTGTTTAGCGAACCGGTGCCATGTTTTGCTTGTTAAGCCAACATTTAAATTGCGGGGTATCTAAATAACTCGAACCTATTAATTAATTGTCGGGACCCTGGTTCCGCTTAATACTGCCTAATTGCACCGCATCTGCATCATATCATAATCATGCCGGATCTTTTGCCATAGTATTAAATAGTGCATCTAGTGTTTGTTCTAGTGTTTGCTTCTTCGCGGACTAGGCCAATGAGTGGATGCGAGTGTCGACAAGTTCTCCGGATATGAACCTTCGGCAGTGTTTTCCAGGCGAGCATCTCCCCTTTCTACCTATTTTGCTTTTATAGTCTTTATTTCCTCATGTTGATCTATTGCTATCTGTGTTGCGATGCTTTAGTTTCCGTGCACCATTTATACTCCTTGCAGCCTCTATATTACCATGGACACATCCTATTGCCTATTGTTTGATAGATAGTCGGCCTTGCGAGTAGTAGTTGCTTGCTTATGTGTTGCTTCGCGTTGTTGTTGTTCCACCGTTGACGGCAAGTTGGCACATGATAAATGGTGGAGATACTTAATGGTGGAGTTGATCATGACTTTAAATACAACTATTAAATTGCTGGGATAACTAATGAAAGAGGCACCGGTGGGCAATATATGCTATTTGGTTTTTATGCCCACTTGTGTCCCATAGGCCCCGAGTACTTGATACCTGTTCCTTGACTATTCGCACTATCCACATACGGGAGACTCTATGAATCCCCCTTAGCCAGAGCTTGATTCATTTCTTATTTCTTGGGGCCACAAACTAGTTTGGGGTTTTATTACTATCATGTACTTATGCCATGCTTTACTGCTTTATTTATGATTGTGCGTGGAGCACCTGTACTGTTTCGGATTGCGGCACGATTTCACGGTATCGACAAGCCCAGTCACACTTTCGGGTTTCTAGTCGTTTACAGCCGTTCTTGCAAACCCTGGGTCCGTTCCGGAGCCGGCCAACTTAGTTGTGGGTAACTTAGTGGGGTGGCCCCCTGAAATATTTTATGAATCCTGTGATTGCTTTGTCGTGAAAGCCTCGTTGGGTTTTGATTTGGTTTTTCCGAGGTTGATCGTGTGTGTGTTGCTATTTGTGCACCCCTTCAGGGTAAATCTTTCTGAAAGCCGTGTCCGCGGTTATGGACGACTTGGAACACAGTATCTCGATCATAGACAAGCATAACTAAAGTAGTGCTATAAACTTGACTTAATATATGACTAGTAATCAGATTCCACTATCACGGAATGGATATTAAAATGCCAACAACTGGTGGATCTGGGGTTGTTTTGTGACATGCTGTACCTGCCTAGAAAGTATTGCAACTCCAATGGAATGAGATAAAAGTGTCAACAACTGCTAGGTTTTGGGATTCCTCAGGACAATTATATCTGACTAGTAAATGTTCCAACTACAACAGAATGTTAACTAAAACTGCCCACTACTTATGCTATCAGGATGACTCATGCTATATATCTGACTAGTAAATGCTGCAACTATAATGGAATGAGTAAAACTGCCAACTGTGTGAGTTCCTCGGTTTGACTTCCTCGTTTGGTCTCGAGGGGGAATACCAGGATGGGTATGTTACGTGTTAGTATCAGGTTGGATCCGAATAGGTCTTTCTTATCCCTCTCTAATAGCCGCCAGTTTTACTGAGTCTCTATAGGTTGTTTAGTGCTGTTGCGCTGCCGCTTCAGTCCACCATACCTATGTAGGCGAGAGCCGCTGAATTCTAGCCTCGCCGTGTACTGGCCTCAGTACTGACGCTCCTCTTTTTCCTTTGCCCTTTGTCGGCACCCCTTTTGTTTTAGCAGGTTTGAGCTCGACGTCGTTAGCAGGGTTACCCTTCCGGCTTGGCCTGGGCAGGGTTATGGACGCCATTGGTTATTCTTCAGGGCTCTTAGCCCCATTTGCATCTTGTCCGTACTCGGACGCTGTAGCGATTTCAAGCTGATTTGGATCTTTGTACTGTATATCGGTATTCTTGACTCATGGAGTCGTGTTGTATATATATATATATATATATATATATCTGTTCTGTGGGTCCCATCAAGGACTGTTGTATAATGGTATTACTTTGTTTTTCCACCCGCACGAAAGTGCCTAGTGGGCGTCCTTGAATCGTTTCTATGCGGGTTTGGCGGAAAGGGCTAAAACTTGCCTAGGGCCGATTCGAGGGTGTTACACTTTGATGTGAGGATCACATGTGTTCACGGAGTGTTAATGCTTTGCTCCGGTGCTCTATTAAAAGGAGCACCTTAATTGCCAGTAGTTCCCTTGAGGCCTCGCTACAAACGGGCTGGCAGGACAAAAGATGTTGTGCAAGTTCTCATTGCGAGCACGTATGACTATATATGGAACACATGTCTAGGATTATCTAGTACTTGGATGCTTTATCTTATTTATCTGCAATTGCCCTATGTTCTGATTGCTATGTGAAGTGTCTTGTCCAAGGAAAGGCCGTCCATCCTTCCCTATGCCTACCACGCTCTAATCCTACTGTTTGCTGCTACTGTCACTACTGTTTTACTTTTACTACTGCTATTACTATTACTCTGCTGTTACTTTACTATTGCTACCATAAAACTGTTGCTACTAATAAACTGTTGTGAGCAAGATTGTTTCCAGGTGTAGCTGAATTGACAACTCAGTTGTTAAGTCTTATAAATATTCTTTGGCTCCCCTTGTGTCGAATCAATAAATTGGGTTTCACTTCCCTCGAAAATACTGCGATACACCCCCTATACTTGTGGGTCATCACTCACCCGCACGTGCGTCGCGTTTCGTGAATCGAGTTCGAGTTAGAAACTCATTTTGTGGAAGACTAAATTTTTGCTTGGTACACTAGCTGCTGGGTACGTGTCAACATTCGTGTGCATGTTTGACGCATGTCCTTGTCTTCCAACGCGTGGCGACTTGGTCGGCTCACCTCCCAGGCTTTATAGAGCGAGAGACAGACAGATCTAGACGTATCCAATTCTTCTCTCTCGGTCTCTCTCGCTGTGTGTTCCTCTTGCTGCGCTGCTCTCTAGGCTTCCCCATCCCGGCGGCTGCGTGCACTGTTGTCCGAGAGAGCAGGCCTCCGAAACCCCGTCCGTTGAGATCCTGCACCGAGAGACGGGCGATAAGGTTTTTAGGGACCATCTCGGCATGACTGCTCGCCTCTGTTCGTCTGTTCTTCTACGGCAACCAACGACCTCATCAGCAGCATGGGCGACATCAACAAGGACCAAGGTGCTGCCGCGGTGATGACCTTCCCGATCAACCTGTACATGCTATTCTTCTCTTTGTATGCACTAGTTCTTGCTAGATTTTCAGATCTACTAGATGTGGTTGTTTGGCTGCATGTGTTTAGATCTGCTAGTGCTTACATAATGTTGATTTCGATAATTAATCTCATGGGTAAATTTCCTAATAATCCAACATATTGAGCTTAACATGGACGCGAGCTAGCTAGCTGTGTTGTGGGTGGTCTTGTGTTGATTATTGTTAAACTTCATGCGCAAGCAGCGATGATGTGTATATATATGTGTCTTCTTGTTGCTTACTACTACCTCTGTTCTATAATATAAGCTTTTAGCAAGATAAAACAGCTTTTTAAAAGGCTTATATTATGGAACGGAAGTAGTACTTATTTGAGATACCTAAAAGTCAATGTGCTAGACTAGCCCTTGTGTACTTATTGTAACCACAGAAAGAAACCATAGCGATTGCGGTTGCTTCTCTTGGTTTGAAGAGTAGAATAACTTGGTGAGATAACGGGAAGATTTCCGATACGAAGATTCGGCAGTGCCTCTTAGCACACATGTGTGCGGAGGAAGTACAAGTAGCCAGCGGAAGCAGTTTGTGGATTTTTTTCGACTAACAGGGATCTCTCCCTAGTTCCATTCAAGTAATGAAACTTATAGAGTTCACAAGAGTAGCCAAGCGACATCAAAAGGATTACAGTAACAGCTCCAGTCTAGCAACTACTCAAGCTACCACGCTAGACTGGTAGCAGAAACCAAGCCCTAGGGCCTAAAGAAAGAGCACTATCCAAAAGACCGTGATCAAAGAAATATTAGAGAATTACAGACCCTCAGAAATATCACAGTCGCAACATCAACTCAGATCACCACATGAATCGAATCAGATTGTTCAGGGTGTTCCTGAAGTTGCTCCAGTGATGCTGCCCCTCCATAGGTTGAGGCTGTGGTGCTCTTCCAAGTGAAAATCCACCCAAAGTTCACACACTTCAAGGCGCTGGGAGGGTCAGCGGATTTCTCAGATTTTGCATCATCCTGCTCATGAAGCAATCGATAAGCCCCCCTCCAAATCTTTGAAAGAGACCTTCCATTCCTTCAGATAGATCAGAACCAGACGCCAAACCTGTTTCATATTAATCCAAGTTCTTCTATTAAAAACAATGCTATTTCTATTATTCCACAGCGCCCAAAGGATAGTCGAGGTCACAACATTAAAATGTAGACACCTCTTATTAGCAAGCCATTTAGAAGCTACAGATTCCTAATCCCTAACATGAAAGGAAAACACCGCAAATACCTCCTCCCAGAGCTGCCTAGCTACAATGCATTCGAAAAGGTGGTGTTTGACCGTTTCAATTTCTTTACAAAGCTCACATTCCAGTGGCTTTGGCATACCTCTAGCCCTCAGGTTATCTCTAGTCATGATCTTATTCTGAGACACCAGCCAAAGAAAAACCTGGATTCTAGGTGGAATTTTTAGATTCCAAATAGCAGGGAGATAAACTGGCTTAATCCCTCTAAAATTCACTAAAGCATACATGGATTTGGAAGAATAAAACCCATTAGTTTCATATTGCCAGATTAGTTGATCCTCTTCATCAGAAACAACAATTGTTCTAGCAATATTCTGTAGGTCAAACCACTGAACCATCATGTCATCAGAGAAGGTTCTCCTAAAATCACATTTTAGCTGGGAACCATCCCAGAGGTCAGCAATGGGTTTAGTTTGCTAGTTAGAAACAATATACAAATCCCAAAATTGTGAGGCTAAAGGTGAGTTTCCAAACCAGATATCCTCCCAAAATCTGACCTTCCTACCATTCCCAACATGCCATCTATAACCAAACTTAGTTGCCCTAGTAGCCCACGTCACACCTTTCCAGAATGTAGAAGGATGGGTTTCTTGGCAGCAAAGGATATTTGGGTTTTTTGTGTTATATTTAGCATCAATCACTCTCCTCCAAAGATCCCCCTCTCTTTGAATATACCTCCTAACCCAAGACCCTATTAAGCACAGGTTTAGATCTTGCAGGTTTGGTATACCCATCCCTCCAAAATCTTTTTTCATGCATACTAAGGGCCAGTTGGCTAGGTGGATATTATGGTTCCCTTCCTCATCATTCCAAAAGAAATTTGCTATTTGGGTATCAATCAGATTCAGGGCCCACTTTGGGAACTTGAAAAAGGAAAGCAAATAAATAGGGATACTAGCTAAACATGCTTGTATAAGAACTCTTTTTGCAGCAGAGGAGAGCAACTTTCCCCTCCAGCTAGCAATCCTTCTAATGATATTCTCTATCAAAGGTTGCAAATCTTCTCTTCTCAATTTACTATGATGAAGAGGGATCCCTAAATACTTAACAGGGAAGTCACCAGCCACACATTGAAAGATCTCAATGAAAGGCTGGAGTTCCTCTCTTGACATGTTAATAGGGATCAATTCACTCTTGTGATAGTTGATCCTCATTCCCGAAAGTTGTTCAAAACAGGTTAAAATCCACTTGAGGTTAATTGTTACCATATCATCATATTCTATGAATAACAAAGTGTCATCTGCATATTGTAGACAAGCAACCCCACCAGATAAGAAATTAGGACAAAGCCCTCTAATGAGCCCTTGGTTGGCTCCTTTAACCAGCATCTTGGAGAAAACATCTACAACAATGTTAAAAAGCAGGGGAGCAATGGGGTCTCCTTGTCTCAACCCTTTTCCTATCAAAAAGAAGTCACTTTCAGTGTCATTCACCTTGACACCAACTGATCCTCCTTGGGTGATTTGTCTAATTAATCTAATGAATTGAGGACAAAAACCCCTAACTTCTAAAATTTCAAACAGAAAATCTAAATTCACTCTATCATAGGCTTTTTCATAGTCAATTTTAAAGACCATCCCTTTCTGCTTTTTCCTATGGACCTCATGAATAATTTCATGAGCAGTGACTACACTTTCAAGAATAAACCTACCCCTGATAAAAGCAGATTGCTGATGATCTATCAATCTACCAATCATAGTAGCTAATCTGTTAGTCATAACCTTAGTGAAGATCTTAAAGGAACAATTTAACAAGCTAATAGGCCTAAATTTTTTCATTTCTTTAGCATCATCTTCTTTTGGTATAAGAGTAATCATAGCAAAGTTCAATCTATAAAGATCTAGTTCATCCCTGTTCCAGGCATTAAACATATCCAACAAATCAAAGGAAACAATATCCCAGAAATGTTGATAGAACATGAAAGAGAGGCCATCAGGCCCAGGAGCCCCATCAGAATAGGAACCAAAGACAGCTTCTTTGATTTCCTCTAATGTAAAGGGGGCTCCCAGCAACTCATTCTCACTATCTTTAATCTTCTCATCTTCAGTAAAGAAGTCCTGTCTTAGTCTAATACCAGGTCTTTCTTCTTTACTAAAGAGAATCTTATAATACTCAGAGGCTACCCCTAGCATATCTTTAATCTCAGTGACTGGTCCTTCTGGTCCAATCAACACATGAATTAGCTTTTTCCTACGCCTTTGGTTAGCTACTGCATGAAAGTATGCTGTATTTCTATCTCCTTCTACAATATCCCTATCTCTAGACCTTTGTCTGGCCTTGGTCTCCTCCATGACCCAGTGACTATTCATCTCTTGGAGAATAGCATCAAATCTGAGCTTTTCTCCAACAGAGAGTGACTGAGATTCAGACTTGATATCTAAGCTGTCATATTCTTCCATCAGAGCCTTTTTATGTTTTCTAAGGTCAGATTAATACTCCACCCTTTAGCTAGTCTCCTGAACAATCTAACCCTGCCCTGCCATCTATCCATTACATTAGCACTATTAGACTGTAGGGACCAAGCTTTAATGACTATCTCTCTAAACTCTGGTCTGGCAATCCACCACTTTTCAAATTTAAAACTACTCTTTTTAGGAAAATGACCTTCCCCAGAATCCCAAATAATTGGAGTATGATCACTTCCCATTCTAGCCAAAGCCCTAGCATGGGCAAGAGGAAAATGGGCATCAAACTCAGTAGTACAAAATAATCTATCAATTCTACTCATAATCAGGTCTTACTGATTATTCCCCCAAGTAAAGGTTCTATTGGCTAGACCAATCTCCATCAGAGCCCACAAATCTACCTAGGCATTAAACTTGTTAGCCCATCTATAATCTATATTATGATTGCTCTTATCTTCAACTGATCTTACTAAATTAAAATCCCCTCCCACTATGGCAGGGTCCTGCCAATCAATAAAAAGTTCATGAAGTTCAGAAAGAAACTCTTGTTTCCTCTCCTCATAAGCAGACCCATACACGGTAGTGATCCTACACCTCAAACCATCTGATAATTTTCTAACTAACACACTAACAGAAAAAGTTTTGATATCCCAAGACAGGATTTCAAAACAATCTAGATTAACACCTACTAAAATTCCACCAGCAGAGCCACTGGAAGGAAGAAAATTCCAAGAGAAATTCCTATTCCCTAAAATGTTTTTCAAAAAAGAATTACTAAAGGACTCTTTCTTAGTTTCCTGAAAACCAATATAGTCTAGGTGCAAAGGGACTAAATTATCCTCTATATATTTCTTCCTACCTACTGCAAAGAGACTTCTACTATTCCAGAAACACACTAACATTTAACTATTTTCTTGGGGTGCTTGCCCCGAGATTTCCTAACTACTTCAGTCCATTTATCCACTACCTCTTCTAATCTATCTTTACTAGAGTCCCTATCTAAACTATCTAAATCCATACACTTACCACTAGTACTATCTTCTACTTCATTAATATCTAAACCAATGGCAGTAGCCATATTATCTAATTCATTTACATCTAAAGAATGGAAAGGATTTTGGGACATTATACCTTTCATATTTTTTGGAGTCTCTAGATTAACCACTTTCTTCCTCTCTTGTGCTTTCTCAATAATGTTCTGAGCCCTGACTATCCTACTACTCTGTCTAGTTGGCTGCACAGGACCCCATTTCTTCTATCTCTTTTTAAGCCCC
The DNA here is from genome assembly GCA_910589775.1 of Avena eriantha. Taxonomy (NCBI): domain Eukaryota; kingdom Viridiplantae; phylum Streptophyta; class Magnoliopsida; order Poales; family Poaceae; genus Avena; species Avena eriantha. The sequence continues at coordinate 2,691,606 of OU342744.1, forward strand.
TGAGTCACAGTATCAGAGTTAACATCAATCTCCTCAAAGCTGGGCATAATGTCATCAGGGAGTTGTGGCCACTCCTGCCTCAACCCATGATCAGCCTCTTCCCCCTGGGTATCCTGCTCAATAACCATAAACCTACTCTCTTCTTCACTCCAGAACGCATGCACCTCAGCCTCCACTTTTGAAATCCCTGGAGACCTGTCCCAAACAAAGTCTCCATATATATTTACCAATCATCTCTAAACCAGTAACTGGAAAACTGCTGAAGCAGTGGAGGGAGCATTTTCCTGAAGCCTCTTTGATCTGTTCTTATCAGGTTGGCCAGTATGTGGGTTGGGGTTGTTGTTAGAAGTATTGGCCCCTCTGCTAGCACCTCCTGCTCTCTCATGTAATCTACCCTGATCAGCTTGCCCTTGTTGGTTAGCACCTCCAGGACCATCTCTCTTATTCCTATCCTCTAGTTCATCTCCCAGCAAGTCATCCTCTTGGAAATCCCCCTCTTCAACCAGGTCTAGAGTAAACCCCAGCTGGAATAGATGGCCATGGAAATCAAAGAGCCTACTAGCAGGTAACTTATTAGGATCTCTACACCTAATTTTCACCCTTACATCTTTGGCATTGTTCTTGAAAATGCTCAGCCAGTCAACATCTTGAAGAATGCCACAAACTGATACAGCTTGGTCTAAAATGTTCCATTCACACCACTTGGACTGCAACCCAGTGATCTTGATCCAAGCATCAGACAAGGATTCCCAGTAGTATTACACTTGCATAAGGCGGGCTTTGTTGTAACGTCTCCTTGTCATGCTAATTGCTAAAGTGCTAGCATGTAGTGGAGCTAGCAGGTGTTTGAAGGAAGGAGGCAAGGTCATCTCTTATCTCCCATGACGCCATGAATGAAAACAAACGCTAGGATACCAGATCCACTCATCGATAAATAAACAAAAAAAAATCCCACTGATCGTGTCTTCAACGTACCAGCGCGGCCGCCAGCTGACGGAACGTATTAGTGGGCCCGGTGAACCCTTCTTGGCATACGCGTAGCGCGGAACCGGCCCGCCTGTCCCGAAGCAGTCAGCTTCCCCACCGCGCGCGAGGGATCCCGATCCGACGGCCGGGAGCGCGTCGGCAGCTGGCCCCGGTGCTCGGTCGAGGGCGTGCTGGAGGGAAGCGCATGTTAGATAGAGAGGGGCGGAGGAAGAAGAAGCAGAGGGAGGTGCTGCCGACGACCAGCGTCGATTCAGCCCGCCCGCCCGCCCGCCCGCGAAGGTGAGATCCATTCCGCCTGTCGTGTTTTCTCGCACCCCCTGGCTACCTTCGATTGATTGCGTCTACTCCGTCCATCTAGGTACGTTTCTGTGTCAATTTACGGCGATTTTTCCGTGCATGGATTCGCGCTGAGTGAGGGAGGGAGGTAGGGAGGGGCCGATCGAGGGGAAGCTATCGCCGGGGGGGGGGGGGGGGGATCGACCGGGTTCCAGGCGTCGAGGCGGAAGCTCTGGGTCTTGCTCGTGCTCTCCAATCTCCTACTCGCTCCTACTACCTTTTTCTTGTGAGATTTTGTCAACTGGCGCCAGCTTATGGGTTTTATCCGCAGCCCGGGGAGAGAACATTTGGGGGATTTTGTTCACCTTTCTTTGCTGGCCTGCTGGACGGACGTGGATGGATGGAAGAACAGAATAACGGTGCGAAGTTGCTCACCGTTCATCGGCTGTAGCCTGTGTTGCGCCACGAGACACTCAAGGGTTTTAGCGACTACTGGAAAGATCTGGTTCTGGAGCGCTTCCAATTTCAGCAGGTGCTAGAAATACTATTTGTTTTTTAAATTAACGTGCATTCCGCGAAATAAAGGATGCTGTAAAATCTGTCGTAGCAAGTCATCGGTAGTACTCTGCTACTCCCTATGTTTCAAAATATAAGATGTTTTGAAATGTATCTAGATTCTTTTAGTGTATAGATTTACTCTAACTATAGATGAACCTACACACTAAAAAGAGTCTAGATATATACTCTTAACAAAGCTAAACATCTTATATTTTGAAACAGAGGGAGTACCTTGCAAGTGTGATCTTCTTGGTCACAACCTTTCAAGGTTCTTTATCCGTGATTCAGATGACTGGTGACCGTTAATCGCGCTAGAAAAAGCTTTGCTGCGTGAAAAAAATACTCCCTCCGACCCATATTAGTTGACTCAACTTTATCTAGATACGGATGCATCTAAACTAGATACTTAATTAGATATATATGAATCTAGATAAACCTGAGTCAACTAATATGGGTCGGAGGGAGTATGTCTTTCCTTTTGGATTTTATGCGGTTCTCTGGACAAGGTAATTTCGATTCCAATTGCTTGGGTTCTATCATGTTTTGTTTTAAGTTTGGTCGTGTACCAGTTGTTATTTACTATTAGGCTTCTTGTTCTAGCTGCAGACTTCTAGTCCTGCATAGTCTGTATTGAATGGTCATGCGTAGTCTGTCTTGAATAGTCCACGTAGTACGATTTTGCGAGCGACCGATCATGTTTCCTCCTATTGAATGTGTTTAAGTTTTGCTCTTGTTATTTCCTCTTCTTCGTTTACTATCTTTGCCCGTTGGTTTATGATATCTTGCAAGCATGCATAAGACGGCGGCTTAACAACTTCATATGTTGTACTACCAGCTCCCGATTTGTTGGGTTCAACCTATTGTCAAGATGAATTGGAAGTAGAACAGGCTTCGCTGGGATGAACTTCATTATGTGGGCTTGTAGATGTTGTTTACCAATTCTAAACTATTTCTTTCCTTTCATTTTGCGTATCGCTAGGTTTCGTTGGATTTGTGGTATGATCTTGTCTTGTCTGTAACTTAAAAAGTAAAAAAAAAATTGTATTTTTCATCTTTCTCATGCTTTGTTTTCTATCAATTTATTAAGTCCGTCCCAGAATTGTTTCACATAACTCGGATAATTGAAATTCCTTATGAAAGTTCTTTCGCTTGTTAGACCGGATAAGCACTTGCATTTAGACGATGACTAGTTTGATCTTTAATTCCCTAAGGAAACGGGACTGCTCTAATGTTGTGACTTAAAACTTAAAATCAGGATGTGTTGAGTTGTTGGTTCATAGGTTGATTGCTTTGAGAAATTTTATGCTGACAGCTTCCTACTTTTGCTTATATCTCTTCAAAGTCGTACTGAATCGAATTTACATTTTGTAGCTAAAATGTTTGAGGATCCTTAGTAGAATCAACTGATGTTCTTAGCCAATAAGAAAGATTTTGCGAGGTGATAGTTCAGTTGCAACACTGGAGACCTCCATGTCTGGGGCATCAGGCTCCGATCTTGGATTTGTTGCCAGAGACATGGATGGTAGCATTCCACCTACTTTGACAAATTCCTCTAGGACAAGTATCAATGTTAGCTCTTTGATGACTCATGGCAACTCATCACTCTCTGGTGGTGCCCAGTTCCAGCATAGTACATGCATGGATGTTGATTCATTCATGCGCATTCTTGCCTCCCCAGTATCATTTTCATCCAATAACATAGCAAGCTCATCGGTAAATGATGAGTCCATCATGCAGCAAAGTTCGTCCCAAGAACAGATGCAAAATCAGAGATCATTTAGTGTAACATCTCAACCTGGGAGTGAGGCTGGTGCTGCATTTCATGCTCCAAAAATTGATATTAGTCAAGATGATATCCTACAACAACACTTGATTCAGCAATTACTCCATTGTCAGAGTTCTCTTCTCGAGGGCCAACGTTACCCAGAACTGCAAGATTTGATCCGACAGTTGGATTTGCATACGCTTATGAGTGGCGCGCCTTCACTAGATCCTCTTTCTCCTATTCCTCCTCTTAGCGTTGCCTTTGTAAGTTGTCTTGCAACTTTGTCAATCATTCAACTTATTGTATCGTACTTAGTGTTTCATGATTATTGTTTTCCATGCTTATAGGAAAATCTATCGGTTGGATCAAATAATGTGCTATTGTCTCCATCGGTCCCTCCAACTCCAAATCTGCAAGAAATCCCAGTGACGCCTACTACGACTTCTCACCCGCATCCCCACACTCAACTATGACTCCAAGTTAGTTCTCTTTGAAACCCATACTTGTGCTTCTGGACCATTTGAACTTGTAACTCATGCTTGCAATACTCAACTTATAACTCATCCCTATTATATTTAGTCTTTCAGCTTGTAAAAAAAATGAACTTGTGAAAATCAGTTGAGTACACAACAAAAGCGATGTGTGTACACTTGTAAATGTTTGGACTTGTCAAAAGAGGAACGTTTGTTATGGTAAGACTTATGCTTGTGCTTTCAACTTGTAGGATTGCATGGAGGACACATTCGTTGTTGTGGATATGCTTATTTCTGAATGTGAACTCATGTTTGATGTAACTATGAACTTGAGCTCATGTTTCACTTTGTCATGAACTTTGTACACTTTGTGGTTGTTGTACCTTGTGCCTCGAAATCTGCTATTTGGGTTGTGGATTGATATATATGTGTGTTGACCTGAATACTACAAAAATGTACATATATATATTGTGTTTTAGTGCATGAATGTTTAAATAGCTGACAAAGTTCAAGTCCCTCTCGCCATAGTACTCGTGAGAGGCGAAAAGGAGAAGTTGAATTTCCCTAGTCTTGCCGCCGGCCAGACAGTAGTTCCCCTCCCTCTCTGCCGGCTACTCCGATAGCGGGAGAGCGGGGTAACCGCAGATCTGCTGGTCCAATGATGTGCTCGTCGTTCGACGTAGAGCTCGTTGGGAACCCCAAGAGGAAGGTACGATGAGCACAGCAGCAAGTTTTCCCTCAGTTATGAAACCAAGGTTTAATCGAACCAGTAGGATCAAGGAAACACCCCAAAGGTGTTACTAGCTGAGCTTTGGCAGGGCGCACTACCGGTGCTAGTAGCATCGTGGAGACCTGCACAACACAACCACAGAACTTTGTCCCCAACTTGCGATGAGGTTGTCAATCTCACCGTGTTTTGCGGAAAACAAAGGATTAAACGTATCGAATGGAAAGAAGTAAAAGTTTGCAGAAAGTAAACACAAAGCAGTAAAAGATTGTGGATTGTATGTAAAAGACAAGGACCTGGATCCATAGTTCACTAGAGGTGGCTCTCCTTAAGATAGATAACATGGTGGGTGAACAAATTACAGCGGAGCAATTGACAAACACCGAGAAAGCAATACATGCATATACTAATCATCTTGACTCCTTGAGACTTGATTGGGCATTACAACATAATACATAGACCGCCATCCAACTGCATCTATGACTAATAATCCACCTTCAGGTTATCATCCGAACCCCCTCCAGTATTAAGTTGCAAGCAACAGATTATTGCTTTACGAACTGCGTGTAAAGTAAACAATACGATTGTTCTATGAACAAAGGATTGTTGTTTTCTCCCTAGTAGCAACAACACATCTAGTACCTTAGAGATTTCTGTCACTTCCCCAGATTACCAGAGGCATGAACCCACTATCGAGCATAAATACTAACTCTTGGAGTTGCTAGCATCTACTTGGCCAAGATAGCTCCTAACAACGGAAATCATGCAAGATCACAAATAACAAAGACATGATAGAATCAATAATCAATCTGAAATAGCATCTCAATATCCATCGGATCCCCGCAAACACAACATGCAGAATTACAAATAGATGATCTTGATCATGAACGGAGCTCACAAGATCTAAACATGAAAGCACAAAGGAGGAGAACCAGCCATCTAGCTACTACATGGATCCGTAGTCCAAGGATGAACTACTCACGCATCACACCGGAGGCTTGCATGGTGATGAAGAAGGCCTCTAGGGTGAATTCCCATCTCCGGCAAGGTGCCGGGAAGAGCTCCAGATCCCTCCTGATCTAGCGATGGAGATGACGGCGGCTACAGACTCTTTCGTGGATTTTTTATCGGGTACTTAGGGTTTTCGTCCCGAGGGCAATATATAGGCGGAAGGAGAGGCCGAGGGGGTGCCTGGGCTGGCCACACCACCCCCTAGCGCGGGCCAGGCCTAGCCACGCGGCCAAGTGGTGTGGCCGCCCTCTGGCCCTTCTCCGTCTCGTATTCTGGCACTTGATCCCTTCTGGAAAAATAGGCACTTTGGCTTTTGTCCCGTCCAATTCCGAGAATATTTATTTTCTGACTTTCCTGGAACCAAAAATAGCAGAAAACAGGCAGCTGGCACTGTGGCTCTTGTTAATAGGTTAGTCCAAGAAATCATATGAAAAGTACTTCAAAGTTGGAACAAAACACAAGAAAGTGGATAAAACCAAGCATGGAACATAAAAAATTATAGATACATTTGCAATGTATCAATATCCCCAAGCTTAACTCCTGCTCGTCCTCGAGTAGGTAAGTGATAAAAAGAAAGAATAATTTTTGAGGTGACATGCACCATCAAAGACTTGATCAAAGTATTTGCAAAACATTCAAAGCTGGGATCATAGTACTTCAATCATAACATGAAAGACAAAGTTCTAGCAATAAGCAAAGAAACTATGATGCAACATGAAAAGACACAAACAAAAGATTCATGAATAACAATGCTTTGCAATACGTTTGTTTGTTTCACATAAAGAAAACATAGCATAGTAGTATTCAGCTTGTCCCTCAATAGTGTAGCAAATATAAATGCATAGGACACCTTTAAAGTTCATAAGAGTGACTAGATACAATAGTTTAAAACAAGCAATATCAAAGTATGCACCAATCAACTAGCCTTGGGACAATGCACATAGAACTAAGAATGGCCACTATGCTCTCAAAGTAGGTGCATAAAGATAGAAGGTGGAGACTCAATATAATGGTGGAATAAAGGCCTTTTGTAAAAGGAATTAGGGATTCAAGTGTCATAAAGAGCTTCCAAAAATTATGGTACTTGTAGTTTTCAGCTCTCATTGCCCCTATCATAAGAATCTTGAAGGTGATTAAGGTTAAAGTGACACAACTAAGAGGATATGCTTGACAAGTTATAAACCAAAATCCCATGCCCCTTACTTACGAAGACCGATCCTCATGCTACTCAACTTTAGTCACGAGTAAGCTCTTGTCATTGTAAGTATAGGTGTATCATTAAGAACCGCCAACGGGGTACCCTTTGCACATGATACGGGAGCTTTCCCATAATCAAAGTGACAAGGCAAGCAGACAATGAGCATCTCAGCGATCTTTTTATTTGCTATTTGCATAGGTTTTTATTAAGGATGCTTCATAGAGTGCTCATTATGGTGATGCTGCAAGTTTCCACCATGATTAGGCATGGCTTAGGCTAGCAGCCCAGGCGTTTCTCTAACACACATACAAACTCCATGATCTTACAAGTTCCACTTTTATTTCACACCGCCGGGATCCGTAAGCAAAAGAACATGATATCAACAGGGTACAAAGTACAAGTGCAATGTTGAAAGCGTTCCCCATGATACATGGTTCCGCTAATTTCAAATTACAAAGCGCAAGCATATACGCAACAAAGAAGGACCCAATGGTTAAAGTTTATTAAAGGCAAGAAAAGTAAAGTGTGCCATCAAGTTCGTGAGAGCTTTAATCACTAGTTTTCTCATAACAAGTGGAAGGTAAACAAAAGCATGAATATACTTGGAATAGCATAAGCTAGTAGGTAGGTATGGTGGACTCTTTGGAATAACTTGGTTTAGGGAGTTGGATGCATGAGTGGAACTCATACTTTTTTGTGGAGGCTAGCAAAAGACTGGGAGCGACAAACTAAGAGATCAATAATGGTCATAATCATGCAGAGCGACAAAACATCATTGATCAAAGCATAAAGTGATACTACAAGTTGAAAACTAAAGGATCATAAGGGCTATGGTGACTTTGGATAGTCATAACATGGTGTGAGCATGCGCCAAGTCAACCTAAATAAAGCATCAAAGGAGAATACCACTATACTATGCTTTAATATGCTAAAACAACGCATGATTCATCCAAGGCACATTAAGAAATCTCAATTGTTTATAATAAGTCATGCTAAAGCAAAGAATACTAAGCATAAAGCCAAAAAAATATCAAGCATGGCATGACAAAGCATAGGCCACAGTCAAAAACGAGCTCTTTTTACCACATAAGCATGAACTTTCCTACTCTTTTCCAAACCAAACCAAACTATTTGCAAACCAATGTATGAAAGAGGGGGTCCAACCAATTTATTCATAAAACTAAGCAAACAAAGCAAACGAAAAACCAAAATGAAAACGAAAAAGAAGGCGCTCCAAGAACAACACAACTGTGCATGAAACAATAAAAATGAAGCGTTTGGAAGAAAGCTAGGAGTTTTATTGATGAAGAGGGGGATGCCTTGGGCATCCCCAAGCTTTGACGCTTGTACTTCTTGGATATTTCTTGCGGTGACACGCGTGGCATCCCCAAGCTTGAGCTTTAGTCCATCCTTCATCTCATTACTCATTCCTTCCATACACCTAAATTTTTTCCTTCATAACAAACTTCACACAATCTTTATTAGCAACATTAGTGCACTCAAGATAAATAAGTCTTAAGGTTCAGTTATAACACCAAATAAACTTCCATTAGAACACTAGCTACTGTAGCACTTCTCTCAAAAATCACAATTCCTCAAAAGAACTCAAAAAGGAACCAACAAGAAGCAAATGCAGAAAATGGCAGAAATCTGTCAAAACAGACCAGCAGGTAAAGACGGATTTTTTGGAAGACCTTCTGTTGCTCAAATCAAAAATTGTTGAACTAACGAAAGTTAGATAACAACCTGGGGCAGAATAAAAAAAGTTACAGATCAATCCGACATACAGAGCTCTCTCAGGAATTTTTACGGTGAAGCACAGAAATCTGTTTCGGGACAGCAACTTTCCCAATCATTACTTCTCTCTCATTAGAGGTTACTCTTGGCACAAAAAGCAAATAAAAAGGATAAGGAGCGGTTATTACAGAGGTAATAACTTCCAAGACTCATCTAAAACTCTTGGGTTATCTCCCAACAAGTACTTTTCTTTAACGCCTTTAAGTTAGGCATAAGAAGCAAAGAAAGAATCAAGTGTTCTCAAATGAAGAAGCATTAAGACCAACTTTCTTGCCCTTACCTCTCTTACTTTTATTCTTAACCTTGGGGAAAATATGATTGTTTGGTGGATAAGAAAGGTGCATGGTCCCCTTTCCCACATCTATTTTTGCTCCAAGGAGTTCTAATAGGGACCTTCTAAGTGTAATTTGTCCTTTTCCTGCACATTCAATAACAAGATAATCAATAGAAATCATTTTCCCAAGGATCTTTGTAAACACTCCTTCAGCTATTCCAAGAGGTAATACGGTAGTATTATTAGTAAGAAATATTTCTTTTCGTCCTTCAATGAGCCCCCAAGTATTCAGAGATTTATAAATATCTTTGGGCATAAGGCAAAATTCAGACATGATATCACAGCGATCTTGAAAAGTTTCAGTGTTCATCTCAATCTTTACTGTAGGGAACCACTTTGATGGTTCAGAGTATTTTGGAACATAATCGTGATGCTCCCTAAGCGTATTATAGCAACTCTCTAATCTAGTAATGCTAGCCACAAGAGTGTCCAACCTAGCAAATATTTTTGCGAAAGAAATATCAGTTTGGCTAGGCAAGTTGTAAGTGAGGATCAATTTCTTTATAGCATTAATAGCATCATCCTCATTACAATGGAGGAAATCTCCTCCCACAACAGCATCCAAAGCATATCTATAGAAAAGAGCAATTCCAAGGTAAAAACTGCTAAGGAACAAGCTTTGAGTCATTTTAGGCTCATTTTTTCATGTAGATCCGAGATTTTAGACCAAGCTTCCTTAAAACTTTCCTCAATTCCTTGTTTAAAAGTGAAAATCATATCCTCGGGTGACATAGTGACTGGAGCAAGGCTAGACATAGTGGCAACTCAAGATAGGAACTATTTTTGTGTGTTTTTCAAATACGAAAGCAAACTAGTAAAACTATTTTTTGTGTTTTTTGAATAAAGAAACAAGCAAACAAAGCAAAACGAAACTAAGCAAAACAAAAACAACAAAGTAAAGAGATTGGTTATGAGGGACTCCCCTTGTGAAGATGTCCTTGACTCCCCAGCAACGGCGCCAGAAAATCTTGATGTGCTCGTCATTCGACGTAGAGCTCGTTGGGAACCCCAAGAGGAAGGTACGATGAGCACAGCAGCAAGTTTTCCTTCAGTTATGAAACCAAGGTTTAATCGAACCAGTAGGAGCAAGGAAACACCCCAAAGATGTTACTAGCTGAGCTTTGGCAGGGCGCACTATCGGTGCTAGTAGCAACGTGGAGACCTGCACAACACAACCACATAACTTTGTCCCCAACTTGCGATGAGGTTGTCAATTTCACCGTGTTTTGTGGAAAACAAAGGATTAAACGTATCGAATGGAAAGAAGTAAAAGTTTGCAAAAAGTAAACACAAAGTAGTAAAAGATTGTAAATTGCATGTAAAAGACAAGGACCGGGATCCATAGTTCACTAGAGGTGGCTCTCCTTAAGATAGATAACATGCTGGGTGAACAAATTACAGCGGGGCAATTGACAAACACCGAGAAAGCAATACATGCATATACTAATCATCTTGACTCCTTTGAGACTTGATTGGGCATTACAACATAATACATAGACCTCCATCCAACTGCATCTATGACTAATAATCCACCTTCAGGTTATCATCCGAACCCCCTCCAGTATTAAGTTGCAAGCAACAGATTATGGCTTTACGAACTGCGTGTAAAGTAAACAATACGATTATTCTATGAACAAAGGATTGTTGTTTTCTCCCTAGTAGCAACAGCACATCTAGTACCTTAGAGATTTCTGTCACTTCCCCAGATTACCAGAGGCATGAACCCACTATCGAGCATAAATACTAACTCTTGGAGTTGCTAGCATCTACTTGGCCAAGATAGCTACTAACAACGGAAAGCATGCAAGATCACAAATAACAAAGACATGATATAATCAATAATCAATCTGAAATAGCATCTCAATATCCATCGGATCCCCGCAAACACAACATGCAGAATTACAAATAGATGATCTTGCTCATGAATGGAGCTCACAAGATCTAAACATGAAAGCACAAAGGAGGAGAACCAGCCATCTAGCTACTACATGGATCCGTAGTCCAAGGATGAACTACTCACGCATCACACCGGAGGCTTGCATGGTGATGAAGAAGGCCTCCAGGGTGAATTCCCCTCTCCGGCAGGGTGCCGGGAAGAGCTTCAGATCCCTCTCGATCTAGGGCTGGAGATGACGGCGGCTACAGACTCTTTCGAGGATTTTTGATCGGGTACTTAGGGTTTTCGTCCCGAGGGCAATATATAGGTGGAAGGAGAGGCCGAGGGGGTGCCTGGGCTGGCCACACCATCCCCTGGCGCGGGCAAGGCCTGGCCACGCGGTCTGGTGGTGTGGCCGCCCTCTGGCCCTTCTCCGTCTCGTATTCTGGCACTTGATCCCTTCCGGAAAAATAGGCACTTTGGCTTTTGTCCTGTCCAATTCCAAGAATATTCATTTCCTGACTTTCTTGGAACCAAAAATAGCAGAAAATAGGCAGCTGGCACTGTGGCTCTTGTTAATAGGTTAGTCCAAGAAATCATATGAAAAGTACTCCAAAGTTGGAACAAAACACAAGAAAGTGGATAAAACCAAGCATGGAACATCAAAAATTATAGATACATTTGCAATGTATCATCCAGCATGTAGATAGTAGGGTCTAGATTTCGGTCGGCGGTGTTGTGGTGGTGGAGGCGACGCCGGGAGAAAATAAGGTTCCTCGGCTCCTTCCCCATCGCGACGATGCTCTCCTGGGCGGCGTCCGAGAGTTAGAGGTCATGTGTGCCCGTGGATCTAGCGGATCTGCGGGCGTAGGTTTTCTGGGTGCCGTCGATCTAGCGGGGTAGTCGATGGTGTTGGGAAAAGTTTGCCTCGAGCCCTTCCTCTGCGTCGGCGGTAGTTGGCATCCCGCCGGATGGGGTGAGGAGGCTGTCCTTAAGGGTGGTTTGCAAGGTGTCGCGTGGGCGGTGCACACGCTTCCTTCCTCTCAATTTTGGTGCTTCTCCATCGGTATTATTGTAGGATCCTCGGTGTTGTTTCTGGCCTTCCCTCCCCAGATGCGGGGCGGCCGACCACCACTTTGATGTGCGCCTTAGAGGGATCCAAGAGATTGCTCGAATGGAGCTGATCTAGAGGCAACAACGGCGTACGGGCTCGGTCCAGCGTGTTGCACATTTCTCTAGGGTCCTGAGTGGTGCCTGATGTTGACGAAGCAGGTGCGTCCATGGTAGAGGACGGGAGGTGGAAGATGATCATGGGCCCTTTCCTGTATTTCTTTATTTTTGAGGGCCATTTGTGCAAATTGTCCTTGATGTACTCCTTGTACTCCCTAAGGCCCTGCTTGGTTCACTGTATTTTAGCCCAAAATAGCCGTTTTAGTCAGAGCCGGTTAAATTATGCCCCGACACAAGTATTGGAACTTGGTTGACTATTTATTTCCCTCTGAATCATTTCCGGCCCATTTATAGGAGAAAACTTCATAGACATGCGGGGGTCGGTTTCATTTCCAACCCGACACCAGACGAGAGCCCATCGCGACACTTCCCAACCCTAGGGCGGCAGCAACTGGCGAGGCGACGTGAGATTGTCGAGCTGCTGGCGGTGGTGGCAACGACGAGTCCGGTGGGGAGGCATAAGATCTGCGAAGAGCTGCGGCGGCAGCGACCTGTGTCGTCTAGCGGTGCAAGGCCTGTGATGAATACCGGCGACAATGACTCGACCGGCGGCGCAAGATCTGCAGGAAAGGTATTTCACCTACTCCCACTCGTCTTCCCCATCTCCGGGAAGCTCATGTTCTTGGGATACGTAAGAACTGCGGAAAGTGCTCATGTTATTGGTAGACTTCAGTTTTCAATTTCGTAGCTATCTCTCATAGACCGGCGGTCTGACAACAAAAACACCAGACTGCATAGAATAGCACCGATTTCTTCGGTGAAAAATTGAATTTTCATTTCCGTATGTGGAAGAAAGTATTGGGAGTACAATGTCTCATCGAGCTTGAGCGCATACGGTACTTTAGTGTTGCTACAATACAGATAGTAAGCTAGGAGTTTAACTACTGCTACGAGTCATCACATTCATATTGACAAAGGTAACAATCGTATTGACCTACAAGGACAGTGTTTAGTTTTTAGGCATGTATCTCTATTCTTAACAAAGGGCATGAAGATTCGAACTAGAGATGAGTATCTGGAAGTGTTGAAGATAGTTATACTATGCTTCATTCAGAATGTACTATCATTTACCATGTTATCGCATGCCCCTTGATACATTGCAAATGTATCCACAATTTCTGATGTTCCCTCCTTGGTTTTATCCACTTTCTTGTGTTTTGTTCCAACTTTGGAGTACTTTTCATAGGATTTCTTGGACTAACCTATTAACAAGAGCCACAGTGCCAGCTGCCTGTTTTTTGCTGTTTTTGGTTCCAGGAAAGTCAGAAAATGAATATTCTCGGAATTGGACAGGACAAAAGCCAAAGTGCCTATTTTTCCGGAAGGGATCAAGTGCCAGAATATGAGACGGAGAAGGGCCAGAGGGCGGCCACACCACCTGGCCACGTGGCCAGGCCTTGCCCGCGCCAGGGGGTGGTGTGGCCAGCCCAGGCACCCCCTCGGCCTCTCCTTCCGCCTATATATTGCCCTCGGGACGAAAACACTAAGTACCCGATCAAAAATCCACGAAAGAGTCTATAGCCGCCGTCATCTCCATCCCTAGATCGGGAGGGATCTAAAGCTCTTCCCGGCACCCTGCCGGAGAGGGGAATTCACCTTGGAGGCCTTCTTCATCACCATGCAAGCCTCCGGTGTGATGCGTGAGTAGTTCATCCTTGGACTACGGATCCATGCAGTAGCTAGATGGCTGGTTCTCCTCCTTTGTGCTTTCATGTTTAGATCTTGTGAGCTCTGTTCATGATCAAGATCATCTATTTGTAATTCTGCATGTTGTGTTTGCGGGGATCCGATGGATATTGAGATGCTATTTCAGATTGATTATTGATTCTATCATGTCTTTGTTATTTGGGATCTTGCATGATTTCCGTTGTTAGGAGCTATCTTGGCCAAGTAGATGCTAGCAACTCCAAGAGTTAGTATTTATGCTCGATAGTGGGTTCATGCCTCTGGTAATCTGGGGAAGTGACAGAAATCTCTAAGGTACTAGATGTGTTGTTGCTACTAGGGAGAAAACAACAATCCTTTGTTCATAGAACAATCGTATTGTTTACTTTACACGCAGTTCGTAAAGCAATAATCTGTTGCTTGCAACTTAATACTGGAGGGGGTTCGGATGATAACCTGAAGGTGGATTATTAGTCATAGATGCAGTTGGATGGCGGTCTATGTATTATGCTGTAATGCCCAATCAAGTCTCAAAGGAGTCAAGATGATTAGTATATGCATGTATTGCTTTCTCGGTGTTTGTCAATTGCCTCGCTATAATTTGTCCACCCAACATGTTATCTATCTTAAGGAGAGCCACCTCTAGTGAACTATGGATCCCGGTCCTTGTCTTTTACATATAATTTACAATCTTTTACTGCTTTGTGTTTACTTTTTGCAAACTTTTACTTCTTTCCATTCGATACGTTTAATCCTTTGTTTTCCGCAAAACACGGTGAGATTGACAACCTCATCGCAAGTTGGGGACAAAGTTTTGTGGTTGTGTTGTGCATATCTCCATGTTGCTACTAGCACCGGTAGTGCGCCCTGCCAAAGCTCAGCTAGTAACACCTTTGAGGTGTTTCCTTGCTCATACTGGTTCGATTAAACCTTGGTTTCATAACTGAGGGAAACTTGATGCTGTGCTCATCATACCTTCCTCTTGGGGTTCCCAACGAGCTCTACATCAACACCGCCATCAAGCAATTTTCTGGGCGCCGTGCATTGAGCCATCACCCCTATGTTCTAATGTGAAAGACCATTATTCTTCTTCTTTTGTACAGAGTGCATCTGCTTTTTGGCATTTTTTATTTTCCTTTTTGTTTACCCTATGTTCTAATGTGAAAGATCTATGTCCGTTTCATTATCATCAGATGATCTGAATATATAAAGATCTAGGTACACCTCATGTGCAATGCATCACCAAGATCAGGATGATGAAGGCTACTTGTGATATCTGCATTGCAGCTTCTATTTCTTAATATTTCAAAACAATTTATTGGGCTGCTTCATAAGCCAGCTAACTTTGGTTATGCAACACCTTGAAACAAGCTTCCTTGCTACTCACCTGGATACCTTGAGTTAACCTCTTTTTGCCCAATTTTTCTTCTTCTTTCGGAAAAAGGATCTACATTTCTTAGGATTAGATGAGTAATTTGGAAATGGTGATGACTGATTCCGAGGAGGAATAGGATGAGGAAATGATTTTCCTTATTTTTCCGGCATTATACATACTATCCAAGAAAATTAGAACCCAGTGAATATTTCTGTCCTCACGGGTCCCATGTATATCAGAGAATTACTTGATGGTCATCCTACTAGATATTATGATGTTTTAAGAATGGAGTCCCATATTTTTCAAGAACTTTGTGATGATCTTAGGTCTAGATTTTTTTTGGAAAATTCAAGAGGGGTTAGTGTGGAGGAGCAATTAGGTATGTTGATGTACATGTTGTCAAGGAATGCAAGCTACTGTACATTGACAGACAGATTTCAACGTAGCCTAGAAATAGTCCATAGGCATATCAATGCTTTCATTAATGCGATCACATCATTGGCATATAATTTAATCAAGCTTCCATCCATGAATCCTCGTATCAAGTACCCTCTATTGGCCATACTTTGAGGTGCATTTGATCTGTTTAATGTATGTTAGAAATACCTATCCTTTAAGGACACATATAATTTAGTAACCATAACTTCTTGATGACCCACAAGTATAGGGGGTGTATCGCAGTATTTTCGATAAGTAAGAGTGTCGAACCCAACGAGGAGTAGAAGGTGCTGGCTAGTGGTATGGATCAGGAATTCTCTGCAAATACTTAGCAAACGGATTTTTAGGGGTTTTCGATAAAACAAGTAAACAAAGTACGAGTAAATAAAAGACAGTAAGAATGAATGCAGCAAGTGTCCCAATCCTTTATGCAGCAAAGGACAAGCCGGTTGTATTTCTATAGATGACCAAACGTTCTCGAGGACACATGGGAAGACTGTCAAGTGCTTTCGCTTCATATAGTCGATTAATGTTCTCTAGCTTGCTAAGTGTTCTGTGGGTGAACCTGTGCTAATGTACCATCCCATCCAAGACTTAATACATACTTATGATTAAACCCCCTTGCAAACATCCGTAAGTACAAGAAAGTAATTAAGTTAGAAACCTAACCACAGCTTTAAACTCTAAGACCCTTACGTCCCTTGTGCAATGGTTTCCTAACGGGGGTTCAGGTTTCTGTTACTCCGGCAACCCCTACGATTAGTAGCCAAATACACAATGCATTCCCCTAGGCCCATATAGGTGAAGTGTCATGTAGTCGACGTTCACATGACACCACTAGAAGAAGTACACCACAACTTAAATAACAATCTATTGAACCTTTCTCAACGCAACTCCACTACTAACAACAAGACTTCTCCCATGTCCTCAAGAACAAAACGAACTACTCACAAGACATCATATGGATCATGATCAGAGATGGAATAATGATGTATAACAATATGAACATAAACAATAATTCAATGGTTCACTCAATAGCATCAACTACAAAGAGTAATCAACACCGGGAAAGTTTCCCCTATGAACTAATGCAAGATTCAACTGAATTGTTACAGCAATATGGAGATGGTGATGAGGGTGCTGATGGTGATGATGGTGGTGGTGATGATGATGATCCCGATGAAGCCTGGCTTGATGATGGTGTTGATGGTGACGATCTCCCCTCTCCGGGAAGGAATTCCCCCGGCAGAAATCTTTCTACCGGAGAGATCTTTCTCTCTCGGTGTTTTCCGCCCCGCAGAGGCGGCGGAATCTTTCTGTGGTCGCTCCTCGAGTCTTAGGGTTTCGGGAGGAAGATGTACGCCAGAGGGGAGAGGCTGGAGTGGGCCAGGGTGGCCACACCACTCCCTGGCGCGGCCTAGGCCTGCCCGCGCCATGGGGTGGTGTGGGCCCCATGTGGCCCACCTCCACTCCATCTTCTGGCATCTTGAGTCTTCTAGAAAAATAGAATTTTCCGTATATTTTTCCGGATTTTCTGATCTTCGCGAATTTTGCCTCCAAACAGCACCTTTTCCATCAGAATCCTGACTGCAGCGGTCCATGCTCCAAAAGTCATCAACCATGCAAAAACAGATGAAATAACATAAGTATCACCTCTCAATACGAAATATATCAATGAATAATAGTGAATTAAGACATAGAATAGTGATGCAAAATGGACGTATCAACTCCCCCAAGCTTAGACTTCGCTTGTCCCCAAGCGAAACTGAGCTCAATAAACATGACCTCAAGTTTATGGAGTTAAGAGTCGATAAAAGAATATGGACAAGAAGCATCACATTCATCAAATACATAGATCATAAAAGAAGACAACTCACTATTATACAACTCAACTTGCAATGAGTAAAGGAAACACAATAAAGACACATAAAGTGAATCATAATTGGTAATGGCAAACTTAGCTCTTGGTCAAAGAATAGTTGATAACTTGCTGGAGTTTACAAATAGCTGGTTTTCAAAGAAAGATTTCAAAGTAGTAAACTTCAAGATAAGAGCAATGTGCAAAGCAAGGAACATAAGAAACATGAGTGAATAAATCATCATATGAATGAATGAATGAAACACATCAACTCAAAATACTTGCTGAGATAGAAGGGAATAGGTTTACTGACTCAACTACAAGGTAAAAGAAAGGGCCCTTCAAAGAGGCAAGCAGGGATTACAAGTCTCATAAAGAGCTCCCAAAAATTATGATACTTACTAGCTTTCAGCTCTCATTGCCCTTATCATAGGCATCTTTAGGTGATTAAGGTTAAAGTGACACAACTAAGAGGATATGCTTGACAAGTTATAAGTTGAAATCTCAAGCCCCTTACTTATGAGTACCGATCCTCATGCTACTCAACTTCAGTCACGAGCAAGCTCTTGTCATTGTAAATACATGCGTATCATTGAGAACCGCCAACGGGGTACCCCTTGCACATGACACATGAGCTATCCCATAATCAAAATGACAAGGCAAGCAACCAGTGAGCATCTCAGCGATCTTTTTATTTGCTATCTGCATAGGTTTTTATTGAGGATGCTTCATAGAATGCTCAGTACAGTTATGCTGCAAGTTTCCACCATGATTAGGCATGGCTTAGGCTAGCGGCACAGGCGTTTCTCTAACACACATATAAACTCCATGATCTTACAAGTTCCACTTTTATTTCACACCGCCAGGATCCATAAGCAAAAGAACATGATATCAACTAGGTACAAGTACCAATGAAGTGTTGAAAGTGGTCCCCATGATACATGGTTCGGCTAACTTCAACTCATAAAGCACAAGCATATACGCAACAAAGAAGGACCCAATGGTTCAAGTTTATTAAATGCAAGAAAGTAAAGTGTGCCATCAAGTTCGTGAGAGATTTAATCACTAATTTTCACATAACAAGTTTAATTTGGGAGGTAGATAAAACAAGAATTTACTTGGAATAGCAATAATGCTACTAGGTAGGTATGGTGGACACAAATGGCAAAGGTTTTGGTTTAAAGGAGGTGGATGCACGAGAAGAATTCCCTCTCAGTACAGGTTTTTGGCTAGCAAGGCTGGGTAGCAAGTATAAGAGTTGAAGGAAACAAACAAACATACAAGTGATAAAGACAAACAGGCAATCTTCCTCGGAAGCACAAAAGATCTTAACTAGAGAATACTAAACTTATGGGCAAATCAAGAAAGAAAGATGATGAAATTATTTTTCTTTAGAGTACTTCTGTCTTTTTCTTTTCAACTATCAAAAAGGTTTTGCTACTGACCGAGCCAGGTTTTCCAAAACCAACTAAATTAACTCAATGATCCCAAAGTTATACCAATACTAACAACAAGATCAATCATATAACCACGAATTGAAAACTAAAATAAGCTACGCAAAAGAGTGAATGATAGAACTTCTCATTAATATTCCATAACGGAAACTCACACCAAGGAATACATACCTAACGAGAGAGGGGACACTTCCATAATGCAAACCATACTACATAATAACTCCTCTATTCATGATATGACTCTATTAATAAGGTAAAAAGATAGAAGATAGTGATATGATACCGCGGCACTTCCCCAAGCTTGGAACAAACCAAGGGGATGCCAAACCTGATGATGAATTACTCCTTCGGTGGTGGTAGTATACTCTCATCTTCGTCCGTCTTCCAGGGTAAAGGCTTCCCATCAACAAAGGACATCGTGGTTTCCAACATCCTAAAACTTGCAGCAGCACTTATGCGTTTAAATCTAGCCTCATACTCACAGTTTTGATTTTGAACGTCATAGAACTGTGCTTGTAGTTCGTTGGTTGTTTGGCAGAGTGAAAAGACTTCATCTTTGAGTTCAGCAGTCTCCTTTTGGTGCTCGGCGATGAGTTCAGAACAAATCTTGTGGATGATGTCCACTTCGCGCTCCGCCATCTTCCTGTACCTAAAGACTTCTTGCTCCAATGCTTCCATCCTGTCCTCCAGAATTCCTTCACCTTTAGGGCCTTGAACCTCCTTAATCCGGACCTCCCCACCTTCGAGCAACAACTCCTTGGGATGAATCTTCAATTCTCTCATGTATGGGTTGATCATATCTTCTAAGGAATCTCTCTTGGATGTTCTAGAGGAAGACATTGTGGCTCCAAATCTAGGATTCTACCTGGCAGAAACAGATCAAAACAAAAACACGACAAAAACACGATATACAAACCTCGGGGGATCCGGGGGGTTATAAATTACGAAGTTTCACTTCAAAAGGAAGGTACTGGGAGAAAACGAGTCAGAGGCGGAGTCCTGGGTGGCCTCACCACCAGGTGGCGCGGCCAGGGGTGGGCCCGCGCCATGGGGTGATGTGGGCCACCCTGGCTCCGTTTTCGTCCCTTTTTCGCTTCGTAGCTTTCCTTATTGACTGAAAACTGCAAAAATATAGTTGTATTGTATTTTCATGGAACTTTTCTTACCAGAACTGTTACCTAGTTGGAAACAGACTCTGCAGGTCTCTGAATTTGGTCCTTAATGAATTTCTCTGGAGTTATAACTTGAAAGGCATCAACATCTTCATTGTAAGAATCTCCAGCAATATAGTGTTTGAGTCGCTGTCCATTCACTACTTGTGTAGTATTATCTTTTAGAGAAGAAATTTTTATTGCTCCTGAACGGTATACTTCTTCAATGATGAAAGGTCCTTCCCATTTTGATAGTAGCTTACCTGCAAAAAATCTGAGACGAGACCTATACAATAGAACTTTCTCACCAACATGAAATTCTCTCTTAAGTATTCGCTTGTCATGCCATCTTTTAACTTTTTCTTTAAAGAGCCTAGCATTCTCATAGGCTTCACTCCTCCATTCATCTAAAGAACTTAAGTCAAAAAGTCTTTTCTCACCAGCTAGCTTACAATCTCTATTTAGTTCTTTCACTGCCCAGTAAGCTTTGTGTTCTAATTCTAGGGGTAAGTGGCAAGCTTTCCCATAAACCATCTTATAAGGAGACATTCCCATATGATTCTTATAAGCAGTTCTATAAGCCCATAAAGCATCATTCAACTTCTTAGCCTAGTTTTTTCTTGACCTATTAACAGTCTTTTGCAAGATAGATTTAATTTCTCTATTTGATAACTCTACTTGCCCGCTAGTTTGGGGGTGATAAGCTGAAGCAATTCTATGATTAACATCATACTTAGCAAGGGTCTTCCTAAAACCGCCATGAATGAAATGGGAACCCCCATCAGTCATGAGATACCTAGGCACTCCAAACCTAGGAAAGATAACATCCTTAAGCATTTTTAGAGAGTTTTCCCCGTCAGCACTTTTCGTAGGAATGGCTTCTACCCACTTAGTAACATAATCAACGGCAACAAGAATATGAGTGTAACCCTTCAAAGGAGGGAAAGGTCCCATAAAGTCGAATCCCTAACAATCAAAAGGTTCAATAACTAGAGAGTAGTTCATAGGCATTTTATTGCGTTTAGAAATATTACCAACACGTTGACATTCATCACAAGATAAAAAAATTCTTGCATCTTTAAAAAGGGTAGGCCAGTAGAAACCTGATTGTAATACCTTTTGTGCAGTTCTATCTCCTGCATGGTGTCCTCCATAGGCGCTCCCGTGACATTTATGCAATATCTCTTTTTGTTCATACTCTGGAACACATCTTCGCATAATACCATCAACCCCTTCTTTGTATAAGCGTGGGTCATCCCAAAAATAATGCCTCAAATCATAAAAGAACTTTCTTCTTTGCTGAGCTGTAAAAGTTGGAGGCAAATACTTGGAGACAATAAAGTTAGCATAATCAGCATACCAAGGGCTTCCTCGCGAGTTCACCCCTACTGCGGCTAATTGTTCATTTGGGAAACTACCATTAACAGGCATAGGATCAAAAGAAATGTTTTCCAAATGAGATAAATTATCAGCTACAGGATTTTCAGCACCCTTTCTATCTACTATATGTAGATCAAACTCTTGTAAAAGCAGTACCCATCTAATAAGCCTAGGCTTAGCGTCCTTCTTCGTCATAAGATATTTAATAGCAGCATGATCAGTATGAATGGTTACTTTTGAGTCCACAATATAGGGCCTAAACTTATCACAAGCAAAAACAATAGCTAGAAATTCCTTTTCAGTAGTAGCATAATTCCTTTGAGCAGCGTCTAAAGTCTTACTAGCATAATGGATAACGTTTCGCTTTTTATCAATACGTTGCCCAAGGACAACACCTACAGGAAAATCACTAGCATCACACATTATTTCAAAGGGTAAACTCCAATCAGGTGGTTGAATGATAGGGGATGTAGTTAAAGCCTTCTTAAGAGTTTCAAAAGCTTCCTTACAATCATCATCAAAAACAAAGGGTACATCTTTTTGAAGAAGATTGGTAAAGGGTTTTGATGTCCTAGAAAAGTCTTTAATAAACCTTCTATAGAAACCAGCATGACCAAGGATACTACGAATACCTTTGATGTCTCTTGGGCATGGCATCTTCTCAATTGCCTCAACCTTAGCTCTATCAACTTCTATGCCTCTTTCAGAAACTTTATGCCCAAGAACAATCCCTTCATTAACCATGAAGTGGCATTTTTCCCAATTAAGAACAAGATTAGTTTCTTCACATCTCTGCAAAACTTTATCAAGGTTGTGCAGACAATTATCAAAAGAAGTTCCGTAGACAGAAAAGTCATCCATGAACACTTCTACAATTTCCTCACAAAAGCCATGAAAGATAGCAGACATGCACCTTTGGAAAGTAGCAGGAGCATTACATAAACCAAAAGGCATACGTCTATAAGCATAAGTTCCATTAGGGCAAGTAAACGTAGTTTTTTATTGATCTTGTTGTTTGACAACAATTTGAGAGAAACCAGAATAACCATCAAGAAAACAAAAATGGGTCTTTTTAGACAACCTTTCCAACATTTGATCAATAAAAGGAAGCGGGTAGTGATCTTTCTTAGTGACTTTATTGACTTTCCTAAAATCGATGCACATCCTATAGCCTACCACTATTCTTTGAGGAATAAGTTCATCATTATCATTAGGGACAATGGTAATACCTCCCTTTTTAGGAACACAATGAACAGGACTAACCCATTCACTATCAACAATAGGGTAAATAATACCAGCATCAAGGAGTTTCAATACCTCATTCCTTACCACTTCCTTCATCTTAGGATTTAAACGTCGTTGGTGCTCCACTACTGGCTTCGCATCTGGTTCTATGTTGATAGAATGCTGACATATAGTAGGTGAAATCCCTTTCAAATCATCCAGAGTATAGCCCATAGCTCCTCGATGTTTCTTCAGAACTTCCAATAATCTTTCTTCTTCCTCCCCTAAAAGTTTAGCGCTAATAATAACAAGATATATCTTTTTATCATCAATAAAAGCATATTTAAGATCATAGGAGAGGTTTTAGATCGAAGACCGGATCCTTTTTAGGTGGCATCGTGGTACCCAAGTCTTCTACAGGCAAGTCGTGCTTAAGCATCACTGGTTGATCACGGAGAATCATGTCAATCTCATTTCTTTCTTCCATGAAGATTTCACTTTCATGTTCCTCCATAAATTGCTGCAAAGCATTGTTAGGAGCAAGAGAAATAGAAGCAAGTTGTTCAACCCTAAAATCCTCATTATGGGTTTCCTCTTCGCAAGGTTCTTTAGCAAATTTCGAAAAATTAAACTCATAGGATTCCCCATCAAACTTAGTCAAGATTTTCTCCCTCTTGCAATCAATAATAGCTCCACAAGTACTCAAGAAAGGTCTACCAAAAATGATAGGATAAGTTTTACTAGCGGCTGAACCAAGTACTAGAAAATTAGCAGGGTACTTAATCTTACCACAAAGAACTTCCACGTCTTGCACAATACCAATTGGAGAGATGGTCTCTCTATTAGCAAGGTGAATAACCACATCAATCTCCTCCAACTCGCAAGGACTGATTTCATGCATAATTTATCTGTAAAGCTCATAAGGAATAGCACTAGAACTTGCACCAATATCACATAAACCATAATAGCAATGATCACCTATTCTAACAGAAAGCACAGGAACACTAGCCTTTTTAGACCTATTGGGATGTGAAACAATATTAGAAGCATCCTCACAAAAGACTATGTGCCCATCTTCTACGCTTTTAGTGACAAGGTCTTTCACAATTGCTACCACAAGTTCAATGTTTATTTGTTCACCAGGTTTTACAGTTCTTTTTTTCACTTTTGGTGATTACATTAGTTATCATAGGATGGTCCTTTACCTTTTCGGGAAAGGGAATCTTCTCGATATAAGGCTCGGGTAAGATGGGATCAATAATGCAATACTCACCACTTCCAATAGGAGCATAGTCTACAATATCTTTGTAAGGTGCATGGTACTTGTTCCATCCCCTTTTTGGAATTTCAATATAGGAAGCAAAATCTCTAAAGCAATTCATAATAACTTGCAAATCAAGACCATAAAGATTACTAATATTTTGAAAGTCATCAGTTCCCATAAAAGATTCAATGCATTCATAATCATAATTTATACCCGACTTTTTACCTTTGTCGTTCTCCCAAGCTTCAGCATTGTCTTGAATACGGTCCAGAAGGTCCCATTTAACTTCTTCTTCCATACGAGTGAATGATCCAGCACAAGAAGCATCCAATAAATCTTTATCATGTAGAGGGAGCCTTGCATAAAAGTTATTGATAATAATATTGTTGGGGAGCTCATGAATGGGACATTTGAGCATTAGTAACTTCAATCTCCCCCAAGCTTGAGCAGTACTCTCTCAATCAAGAGGCCAAAAGTTGTATATTTGATTCCGATCTTTATGAATTTCACTAGGAGGATAAAACTTTGAATAAAAGAGAGGCACTATTTCCTCCCATTCCAGAGCTTGATCATTCTTCAGCAGCTTATACCATTCCTCAGCTCTTCCTTTCAGTGATAATGAGAATAACTTCTTCTTAACTTGATCTGTAGTAATACCTGCACACTTGAACAACCCGCATAATTCGTGTATAAAGAGTAAATGATCACCAGGATGGACAGTTCCATCCCCAACATAGTAGTTATCCATAACACGATCAATAATTCTTGTAGGTATTTTGAAAACATCTTTCTCAGCAGGTGGTGGCTTATCTACTACCTTAGCAGTGGTAGTAGCATTACCAAATAAGGAACTTAGCGAACTATCCATAACGAAAATAAGCAACTAGCAGAAGTAAACAATACTCATAGTAGAAGTTTCCTTTACCAGTTCCACTATCCAATAGCGCTTCACTCCCCGGCAACGGCGCCAGAAAATAGTCTTGATGACCCACAAGTATAGGGGGTGTATCGCAGTATTTTCGATAAGTAAGAGTGTCGAACCCAACGAGGAGCAGAAGGTGCTGGCTAGTGGTATGGATCAGGAATTCTCTGCAAATACTTAGCAAACAGATTTTTAGGGGTTTTCGATAAAGCAAGTAAACAAAGTACGAGTAAATAAAAGACAGTAAGAATGAATGCAGCAAGTGTCCCAATCCTTTATGCAGCAAAGGACAAGCCGGTTGTATTTCTATAGATGACCAAACGTTCTCGAGGACACATGGGAAGACTGTCAAGTGCTTTCGCTTCATATAGTCGAT
This sequence comes from Avena eriantha, assembly GCA_910589775.1. Taxonomy (NCBI): domain Eukaryota; kingdom Viridiplantae; phylum Streptophyta; class Magnoliopsida; order Poales; family Poaceae; genus Avena; species Avena eriantha. The sequence goes on from OU342744.1 coordinate 2,716,945, forward strand.
TAATCTTCTCTAGCTTGCTAAGTGTTGTGTGGGTGAACCTGTGCTAATGTACCGTCCCATCCAAGACTTAATACATACTTGTGATTAAACCCCCTTGCAAACATCTGTAAGTACAAGAAAGTAATTAAGTTAGAAACCTAACCACAGCTTTAAACTCTAAGACCCTTACGTCCCTTGTGCAATGGTTTCCTAACGGGGGTTCAGGTTTCTGTCACTCTGGCAACCCCTACGATTAGTAGCCAAATACACAATGCATTCCCCTAGGCCCATATAGGTGAAGTGTCATGTAGTCGACGTTCACATGACACCACTAGAAGAAGTACACTATAACTTAAATAACAATCTATTGAATCTTTCTCAACGCAACTCCACTACTAAAAAAAGACTTCTCCCATGTCCTCAAGAACAAAACGAACTACTCACAAGACATCATATGGATCATGATCAGAGATGGAATAATGATGTATAAAAATCTGAACATAAACAATAATTCAATGGTTCACTCAATAGCATCAACTACAAAGAGTAATCAACACCGGGAAAGTTTCCCCTATGAACTAATGCAAGATTCAACTCAATTGTTACAACAATATGGAGATGGTGATGAGGGTGCTGATGGTGATGATGGTGATGATGATGATGATCCCGATGAAGCCCAGCTTGATGATGGTGTTGATGGCGACGATCTCCGCTCTCCGGGAAGGAATTCCCCTGGCAGAAATCTGTCTGCCGGAGAGATCTTTCTCTCTCGGTGTTTTCCGCCCCGTAGAGGCGGCGGAATCTTTCTGTGGTCGCTCCTCGAGTCTTAGGGTTTTGGGAGGAAGATATACGCCAGAGGGGAGAGGCTGGAGTGGGCCAGGGTGGCTACACCACTCCCTGGCGCGACCTAGGCCTGCCCGCGCCATGGGGTGGTGTGGGCCCCCTGTGGCCCACCTCCACTCCATCTTCTGGCATCTTGAGTCTTCTGAAAAATAGAATTTTCCGTATATTTTCCCGGATTTTCTGATCTTCGCGAATTTTGCCTCCAAACAACACCTTTTCCATCAGAATCCTGACTGCAGCGGTCCATGCTCCAAAAGTCATCAACCATGCAAAAACAGATGAAATAACATAAGTATCACCTCTCAATACGAAATATATCAATGAATAATAGTGAATTAAGACATAGAATAGTGATGCAAAATGGACGTATCACTTCTATTTACATAATTGCATAGGAGCGATAGATGAGACTCATATCCCTGTGACGGTAAATGAGAACGAAGCTGCACCATATAGGAACCGAAAAGGAACTCTATCTCAGAATATCATGGTTGCTTGTGATTTTGATTTGAGTTTTACTTATGCTTCAAGTGGTTGGGAAGGGTTTGCGTCTGATGTTGGGGTGTTAAGTTCTGCTATCCAGTCTGGGTTTCATGTACCCAAAGGCAAGTACTATTTGGTTGATGGAGGGTACGCAAATACACCAAAGTTTCTTGCCCCATACAGAAATGTTTGGTACCATCTAAAAGAGCAAGCTAGGGAAACTGTCGCCCAAGAGACTATAAAGAACTTTTCAACCTTCGGCATGCCTGACTAAGGAACATTATAGAGCGTATAATAGGCATCCTAAAGATGATATTCCCTATTCTGAAAGTTGCAACACACTATCCCATAGATACTCAAGTGAAGACCCCCTTGGTGGCAATGATGTTGCACAATATAATCCGAAGCCAGAGAGGTGATGAAGAATGGCTTAAAACCCAAGAGATGCACATTCATCCTAGTAAATATGTGGATGTTCCTAGTGGAGACATGGTGCTTAGAGATGATTCAACACCCTCAGAATCGAGGATAAAGTTGGGCAATGCTCTTATAGATGAAATAGCAAAAAATGTGGGTAGATTATGAAAGAAGTATGGGCTCTGAGAGTGCAAAGGAAATCATCTCGATAAGAATTTGCTGTTTTTCTGTGCATAAGAAAGGTTTGTCATGAATTGTTGCAATAAATTGTTCTTTTTTCTGTACATAAGAAAGGTTTGTCATGACTTGTTGCAATAAATTGTTTGTTTGTTTGTCCTAGGTTACAATGGCACAAAGAGCAAGATGGACATCTCAGTATGAGAAGGGGCTTGTGGATGTACTTACAGAGTACAACTTTTCTCACTACCGTGGTCAAAATGGATGGACTTTTTAAGGCTAGAATTGAATTGTGAAAGATTTGAACGACCACTTCCTAGAAGCAAAGTTTGTCAATTCCCAAGTTCAAGACAAAGAGGGTCAATTGAACAAATAGTACAAAGTTCTCAAATCCATTATCAATAGAAGTGGCATCTCATGGAATTCAACCAGTTGCATGATAAACATCACACCTAAAAAATGGGAGGAAATAGTTGAGGTATGCTGGTTTACATGTGTTGAATACTGAAGTTATAGCAATATTAATGTATATTGTTGCCTCAGCATATAGTTGTTCTTTTTCTCAGCTACAATCCTGCCCCTGTGATTTATTTTTCACAAGGTCTATATACTAGTGCATTATGGGTTGCATCTCTATTCTAATGTGGGTTAGCTAATGCCCATGTCTTCATAGATCTGTTTTTGTGGAGAAGTAATCATTCCTCGTTAATGAACTATAATATTCCATACACACAACTTAACAACTACTGTATTCCATACAAAAAATGAATTTCCAATTCTGGAGCTTTGCTTTTGCAGGAGGACCCAAAGTTTCACTCATTCTTTGCACAACAGCCTATTTGAATTTCACTCATTCTTTCCTTTTGCAGGAGGACCCAAAGTTCAGAAGGCTTCAGGGCAAGGAGTTCCCTTTGTTTGATGTACTGGATTTACTTTATGAAGGGAAACATTGCATGACTTCTAGCCAACCTCCACATATCACTAGTAGGAAACGTTAAAGTGATGAGAGACAGAGCACTAGAAATTTGGCTCTGAAAATCAGTGCTATGACAAGTCAAAGGACAAACACACACTTGAAGATGAAGGGCAAAACATGTTCAGTGAAGTTGAAAGAATGGGTGCTAGTGGAAGGAGTCTTTCTTATCAATCTCAAAATGATGATGAACTTAACCCTCAAGGTTGCGAGGATGATGAAGATGTGCAAAGGAGCTTTGATCAAGAGAATTCAAGAAGTGAGAATGGTGGCGCACAATCAGCAAGACCAAGAAAGCACAAGGAGCATAGGAGCCACACATCTGTCCCAGTCCCATACATTGAAGAAACAATGTCAGAGTTTGTCAAACTCAAGAGAGAACAAGCAAGAATTTAAGAACAAGCATCATGAAAACAATACTCCATTCCAAAATGCTTGGAAGTACTTAATGACATGGTTGATGTGTCTGATGAGATCAAGATCCTAGCCTCTGATGTTTTCAAAGATGTATCAAATAGAGAGCTTTTTCTTTCTTCTAATGCAAGACTCCGTGGTCTGTGGTTGAAGAACGAGGTTGGGAAGCTACGAATTCAGTTACCTCCATGTAAGTAACTCATTGCCTTTTCTTTTAGTACTATTGTTTATTACTGGATGATAATTGGATGACATGGAAGGATGATTTGATCCTGGCTCCTTGATCGTAGGTACTAGGTAGGAATGTACCCTATAATTGTTTGTAGTTGACAGTTTTTATGGAGTTTGGCCATGCTCATGTGCTCATGTTGTTAACAATATTTGTAGCTAGCGGAAAGTGAGTTGCTTCTCATGTTCTCATTCTTGTCCGATGTGGTCTATTCATGACTGTCCCTAGGATTAGAATGATGGCTATTGTCTTAATATAGTATCTAATATTGATTTCATTATTTAGGATGCCAAGTTCAAATCTTCAGAAGTCCATACGAGTTCAAGTCTTCAGAAGTCCATCTGAGTTCAAGTCCGTTGAACGGCTATTATTTATAAATTAAGTAACCTACTTTGTTGTTGATCTGAAAAGACTGAAGTTTGTATTCGTGGATGACTGTTAAAATATGTCCTGGAAAGTTTTTACGTAAGTTAACATGGATTGCTCGTGTATGCTATACTGGTGCATGTTGAAAGATTCAATTTTTATGGAGTCTGAGAGGACTAGCTTCATGTTTATTTGATTACCGGCCAAATTACTGGCATATCCAAATAGAAAAGCTAACCTCCGTATATTTTACTCCGAGTAGACTATGCATGTCCAATTTCCCACGTGAGCAAACCGGAGCAAGAAAACAAAATAGCCTCCCAAGCGGGGTCTAACCCGTATAATACATAGTCTTTCTCTCGACAAACAAAGTCTAGCGAATTCAGGGGGCTTTGCGAAATAGTACTACACTCGGTAAACGTGCCACGTGGCATGATCTTGTAGCACATGGGAGTGCCCGGACCAAATGGGCCATGTCTGGTGAGTATCTGAGCCGACACTTTTACATTATGTTGAAATTACTGTTATCGAAGTGCCTACTCTAAAGGTAAATGTACAATGAATAAGCATAGAACGGTATCAACTTACACGTTCGTAAAATTCGGCCTGGTAAACTGCATGCAAAATAAACACATTTCGCCATGGCATCGTCTCATCGACGAAAGATGTTCAACTTCCTCCGACTCAAATTAGTTGACTTAGATTTTTCTAGATTTAATTGTATCTATACATGATTTATTAGATACATTTGTATCTTGACAACTTTGAGTCAACTAATTTGGATCAAAGGGAGTATCAATTTTTTCTATGCAATTTTTTAATCACTTATTGGCAATGAAAACACACACTAGATCACCCCATCGTGTCTTAGAAAATGTGAACCATGTAAATCATCAGCCAGCCAAAGGAATAGCCTCCTCCCGGTTCAATTCTCGGTTACCGGGAACAAGTGACCGAATTATACAAACAAAATTATATTCCTTTAAAATTTGCTATTCCTTCCGTCCCAAAATAGATGAGATTTTATCAAAATTTGATATATCTATGTATAAAATAGTGTTTCGATTAATCAAAATTTTAAGAAAACTGCGATATCTATTTCGAGACAGAGGATACCTTTATTAAGGGAAATGATACTGTTACCCAGGGGATCGAACGATTCGATCCCCCGGGTCGCTTCCTCGGTCGCGCCCCTGCACACAGCCGCTGTGCTCGCACTTCCTCGCTCGCACCGCTGCACACAGCCGCGCTGCCGCACCCTCGCGCCCTCACCGCCCAGCCGTGCTGCCGCACCCTCGCGCCCTCGCCGCCCAGCCGCACCCTCGCGACCTCACCGCCTAGCCGCAATACCGCGCTGCCTGCTGTCGCGCCCCAAGCACGCGCCCCACCGCGCCCTCGCCGCCCAGCCGCGCTGCCAAGCACGCGCCCACCCTCGCCGCAGACTCCCTGCACCGCCACCCCCATCCTCGTCGTTCCTCTCGCCGGAGCACCGCCGGATCCCGCAGGCGAGTGCCCTAGCCCCGCCTGGGATTGACCACCATGACGTGTCCCGTTGCTCCGCTCATCTCGCACATCTTGCTCCGCCGCCCACCGCTGCCTTGCTACAAAGGCATGTCGGGCAGACGACCGCGATGCTACAGACGGTGATAAACCCGCTACATATGGCTTCTGGTGTTGCTACCTATGGCGACAGTCGTTGCTACCTGCGGCATCCGGACCTGCTATCCGTGGTGAGTGGCGTTGCTACCTGCGGCTAGCGGTCCTGCTACACACGACGATCGGACCTGCTACATACAGCTTCTAGTGTTTCTACCTGCAGCGAGCGGCGCTGCTACAATGGCATATCTTTCGCTACAAGTTTTTGCTCCGATGATGTCTCCGGCGAAGTCGGTTTTTGCCACATTAGCATAATTATCTTGCTACATATGTTTTTTGATTTTGCTACAATAGCGCAAACTTTTTGGTACGCGGTGGTTTTCGGCGAGGTCTCCAGCGAAAGTGTCCGGTGAGTCTCCGACGAAATTAGTTTTGCTACATTAGCACAAATATTATGCTACTCGCTCCGTTCAGAAATAAGTGACTTGAGTTTGTCTAGATTCGAACGTATCTATACCTGAAAATACGTCTAGATATATTCGAATCTAGGCAAAGTCAAGTCAGTTATTTCTGGACGGAGGGAGTACATATTCTCCGACGAGGTCTCCGGCGAGATCTGTTTTTTTATTTTGACTCATGAGCGAATCGTGTTTACTCCAGTATAGCCAAAACGGGACATTATGTAGCAAAACTGGGACACACTATAGCAAAAGCGGAAAATAGAGAGGACATGTGTCAGCAGAAGGACCCGGAGGATCGGAAGTTTTGATCCGCAGACGCGTAGCACCGCCCGTTTATTAATCGAGATTTTTTTTTTCACTATTTTATTAATCGGTATTCGCTCATTGTTTTCTCTGCCCACCTTTACTCCTCCATTTGTCCACACACCAACTCATTACCAGCTAGCCGAACTGCGTGTCACTGAAATGGGGCCCCACACTCCCGAGGAAGTCTAGCCGTGTACACTTGCGACGTGCGGGTAGCCAGGACCTGTCCCTGTCCCGAAGCTGCCAGTGTCCCCACCACCCCGGCCGACCACGCGCGAGGGATCGCGATCCGACGGCGGGGAGCGCGTCGGCAGTGCCCGGTCAAGGGCGGTCAAAGCGGGCCGGGCCGCGGGCTGGCCCCTGTCAGCACACCACACACAAGCGCACGCTAGAGCTAGAGAGAGCAGGGGAGGAAGAAGCAGCAGAGAGACTGAGGCGGAGGCGGAGCAGCGGCGATTGATCCCGTGGAAGCTCTCCAAGGTGAGATTTTTTTAACTTCCTGGTGGCTGCTCCGGCGGCGCGAGCTAGCGGCGATCTGTCTGTCCCCCTGCGTTCCTCCTTCCGCGGGAATCTGTCTGTGCCTGGATTCTCGCGTTGGCGGTGGGCGGGGGACGGGCTTCTGTTTTCCCGGTGAGAGGGCCCCCGGTTCTCCCCCAATGCATTCACCGGCGGGAACCCGCTTCTCGCTCGCTGGCGCTCCTGTTCCCCTTCTTCTGCTGGGTGGATTTCGGTTGCGCTGAGCTCGGCTAGGGTTTTGTCCGCGGCCAGGGGAGGAGAGATTTGGGGGAATTTCTCCAGCTTGGCTTGCTGGTCTGGTGCAATCGAACTGGGGCGAATCTGTTCACCATTCACCGGTTGTAGCCTGTTCTCTTCTCACCTCTTCTCTATAGAAATATTATTATTTGTATATATGTGCATTCCACCACAATATGCTCTAAAATGTGTCATTAGCAAGATGAGTAGCGGCCTGCATGTGTGCTGCCTTGGCTACACAACCTTTCATGCTTCTCCCTTAGTGATTCGAGTTCCCAGTGACTGTTAAATCACATAAAAAAAACTCTGTGTCCTCTCCTGCACGATAAAATATGGCTCTTTTTTTGGATTTTGTTTGGTCCCCTGGCCAGGTATTTCTCTATTCATTAGATAGATTGACCTTCTCTCCCAATCGCTTGGGTTAACCGGTTGAGGGGTATATCTATATTGTTCTATTTTAGTTAGGTGCTGAACCAGTTATTATTTTATTATATAGGGTGTTTCTTCTTCTAGCTTTAGACTTCTAGTCCTGCATAGTTCGGTATTGAATAGGTCGATGTACAATGTTTCGAGCGATCAAGCTCCATCGTATTTCTTCTATCTGAATATTGTTGGTTTCTGTTCTCGTGGTTTTCTCTTGTAGTTTTATTTGTATCTTGCAAGCTTGCATAAGGCGGCCATTGAACAAATTTCAGATGCTGTACTACCAGCTCTCGTTTCTTGCTTTTGTCAAGATGGATACAAAGTAGTATAACACACTTTGCTGTGGTGAACATGGTCATGTGCTCATGTAGAGGCTGTTTACCGATTCATAACTATACTTTGTTCTTTTATTTTGCATATTGCTGGGTTACATTGCGCTGGTCTGTAACTCAAAGTAAAAAAAATAGCTTTGTATTTCAATCTTTCTCCTGCCTTCTTTTCTCTGTAAAGCTTTTCCGTTGTTGTTTGACATAGGTTGGACAATTGGGATTCCTTTTGGTTGTTCAAGTTCATGTATTTCACATGTTAGACCTGATCAGCACTTGCACTTTCATGCCGGCTAGTTTGGTTTCTAGTGTCCCGAGGAAACTGGGCTGCTCTAATGGTGTGGCTTAAACGTTAAATTCAGGATGTTCATAGGCTGGTTGGTTTGAGAAATTTTATGCTTACAGTTTCCTTGTTTGCTTATATCTCTTCAAAGTCGAACTGAATCACACACTTTACATTTTGCAGCTAAAAACATTTGAAGATCGTCAGTAGATTCTAGTGATGTTCTTAGCCAATAAGCAAGATTCTGCACGGTGATGGTTAAGTTGCAAACCTGGTGACCTCCATGTCTGGGGCCCCACGCTCCAATCTGGGATTTGTTGCCAGGGACATGAATGGTAGCATTCCAGTTAGCTCTACAAATTCCTCCGGGCCAAGTATCGGTGTTAGCTCTTTGGTTACTGATGGCAACTCATCACTCTCTGGTGGTGCCCAGTTTCAGCATAGTACAAGCATGAATGCTGATTCATTCATGCGCCTTCCTGCCTCCCCGATGTCATTTTCATCCAATAACATATCTGGCTCGTCAGTCATTGATGGATCCATCATGCAGCAAAGTCCACCCCAAGAGCAGATGCAGAAGCGGAGATCATCTAGTGTAACATCTCAACCTGGGACTGAGGCTGGTGGTGCATTTCATGCTCAGAAGAAGCCAAGGGTTGATATTAGGCAAGATGATATCCTGCAACAGCACTTGATTCAGCAGCTGCTCCAAGGTCAGAGTTCTCTTCATCTCCAGGGCCAACATAACCCACAGCTTCAAGCTTTGATCCGGCAGCAGAAACTGGCACATATTCAGCATCTACAGCAGCAGCAGTTGTCACAACAATTTCCTCAAATTCAGCAGTCACAAATTGGCATACCGCGGCAGCCGCAGTTGAGGCTGCCGCTAGCACAACCTGGAATGCAGCTAGCTGGACCTGTTAGGACTCCTGTTGAGAGCGGGCTTTGTTCTAGAAGGTTAATGCAGTATTTGTATCATAAGCGCCACCGGCCAGAGGTGTGTCTCTTCATTATATACATTGATTACAAGACACATGCCATTCAAAGATCATTTTATTTACATATTGTCTTGTAGGATAATCCCATAACATACTGGAGGAAGCTTATTGATGAGTATTTTGCACCACGAGCAAGAGAAAGATGGTGCGTGTCATCATATGAAAAAAGAGGGAACTCTCCAGTATCTATTCAGCAGACAGCTCAGGTTAGTTAACAGTTCATACCTGAGATTTTGGTTGGATACTCTGAAGTCTCCCTAGTCCAACATAACTATCAAATTGGTGTTCAAAATTAAATTAATTAACACCCCCTTAAACGTCTGATAGGATTATTTAACACTATTTAATTATCAAGTATCTTTGATGGCGGTGAGGAACACAATTTATATGTGAGGTTTATGGAGGTAATATTTGTTATTCTAACCTGCAATAGCTATTTGCTTAAAACCATCCTGCATTAATTAATATGATCGTTTATATATGTTTCACATAATGAATACATTTGTCGCTGATAGTCTGCATGTATGGTCAATGGCAAGGGTGGTTATTCCTTGATGTTATATGGGATTGGCGATATCATAGTCACCCAGTCCTATTCTTCCTTGTTACAGGATACATGGCGTTGTGATATTTGCAATACACATGCAGGGAAAGGACATGGTAAGTTTATTTCTGACTATCTTTGGTAGTCCTCTCCATGATTGCTTCTGGAGGATGAATGCTGATCTCTCGTATTATTGTTTTGCAATTTATCTAGTAGCCAAATACAATATTCTTGTACTTTGTGTGAAAGCAATTAGGCATCAAAACTTACAAGGTTTTTTGTCCAAACATATTATAACTTTCTTGAGCAGCACATAATTCCTTTTCATAAGGAATAGCGGGTCACGCAGTCAGGAATGAAGCTATCTTGGAAAGATGTTGGTACTTTAGTATGTGGTCTTGGCATTGCATTTCTTCTACAGCAACACGTGGTTTACATTATCATGCGCTTTGCTCCTCCTGTTTCTTTTTTGGGATGAACACCTCAATTTCTGTTTTTCGGGCTCTTTCTGTTTTGCTCCTTCAGTTAGTTATGCCTGTACACTAGCAAACAGCACACACACAATGCACATTTGAAATCTTATATTTTGTAGAATATATACTTATATGTGAAGAAAACCATATCTTAAGTATGAATTACCTACACTTATTTGTGCCATAAACATCTGAAAAGCAACAAGAAGGATATTAGGTTAAAAATTGGGGAGTAATCTGGAAGCAGTTAATATAGCGGTGATCAGGGTGAGAATAACTTCTGCCACTAGCCATTGTATCAAAATTTGTAGATGAATTAGAGATCCATGGACCTTTCAGATTGGAAGTATCCTAAGCCTAACTTGTACTTTTAGTAGTGCAGATGTGAGTTAATTTTCTGTAACTTAATATCAAATTTGTATTTCTTTGAGCTTACTCAGTTTTCTTCCTTTTCATCTCTTATCCATTTTACAGAGGCTACCTATGAAATACTTCCTAGACTCTGTCAGATTCGATTTGACCATGGTGTTATAGATGAATATCTATTCCTGGACATGCCCAATGAATTCCGGTTGCCCAATGGATTGCTTCTCCTTGAGCATACTAAAGTTGTTCAGAAGAGCATCTATGATCATCTACATGTTACACACGAGGGGCAACTGAGAATAATATTCACCCCGGAATTAAAGGTATGTTCCTAGATGTAGCCCAATCCATAGCAACTTTTTGGTGCCTTTTTTGGGACCATTTGTGAGCATCTGGATGTTGCAAATGAGGTACATATGAGAATCATTCTTATATGCTGATTGCACCTATGCAGATTATGTCTTGGGAGTTCTGTTCACGACGACATGACGAGTATATCACTCGCAGGTTTCTAACACCACAGGTAGAATTCTTGGATCATCACTCTTCCTGTTTTGCGCATTTGGAAGTTGTCTTTTCTTGATATTTCTACCGGTCAATTTATCTTTTTCTTATGTAGCAAGTAGCAAACCATGGTCATTCAACTACTTTACCTAATTACCAAAAAAAATCTGTATCTCTGGTCTTGTGTGATATGCTTAGTTTTGGCACCTTTATTTTCTGATGTACATACTTCCGTTTTTCAGGTTAATCGTATGCTGCAAGTTGCCCAGAAGTATCAAGCTGCTCTCAATGGAAGTGGGCCTGCTGGGGTGTCGACCAATGATGCACAAGCCATTTGCGACATGTTAGTAAACTTAGCATCCATCGTTAATGTTAAATTTGTTTCTTTTGGCATTATACATCACAAAAATATGTATTCCATTCTGTCTAAGAGCTAACTTCCTGTTATAATCTAATCAATGCAAGGCGTTTTTTTGTACTTAGGTTTGTGTCAGAATCACGACAACTGGCGAAAAATCTAGACCACCACAGCTTAAATGAACATGGCCTCTCTAAAAGATATGTTCGCTGCTTGCAGGTAATTAGAGTCCCTTAGTAATATTTATCACTCTCTTCCCTCGATATTATCTGGCAAGTACACGTGATATTTTGCTTATTAAGTGTGCATTGGATGCTTCTATTATTTATTTGATTCCATATACAGTGTGTTGATTGCTTGTGCGCTCTTCTCAGATATCAGAGGTGGTGAATCGTATGGAGGACTTAATTGAGTTCAGCCACAAGAACAAGCTCGGTCCTATAGGTATGGCCATGCATACTCACATCTCAGTATCATCTTAAGTGTTCACCTAGGTGCCCAATTAAGTTTTCTTAAAACAGTGTCTTCATGACCGATGATTTGTCTCAGGTTTACATCAGATGGTAGAACTAAGCATACTATTTGATACTCCCTCCGATCCATATTATTGTTCTCAGATTTGTCTAGATTCAAATGTATCTAGTCATGTTTTAGTGCTAGATACATTTGAATCTAGGCAAATCTAAGAACATTAATTTGGATCGGAGGGAGTAATTTCTTTTCAAAACGTTTGAACCATATAGCAAGTTCCATTTTAAAAGGAAAACCTACATGACTAGAACCTACATTCAAACTCCAGCTGTGCCAAACCCAGACAAATCATGCAAGTTCAGCGACAATTATCACCTTTGCAAACATGGTTCTTAGGCCATGTATACAGCAAGCTAGAACATGAACAAATTGGTGTCTTAGCATGAATCTTAGCATATTATATGTTGTCTCTGGTGTTAAAAACCAGGACAAGAATTATGGAACAGAGGGAGTAGTTTTTAACAGCAAATTGTACAATTTGAGAGAATCATTTGTTGTTGTATAAAGAACAGCTGGCCCCCTTTTCTAGAAGACCTAGCAACGCTCTGATACTCATGGGTAGGCCTTCCTGCTTTGATTTAGTGACCTGTGGTATACATTGCTTAATGTTTTCCCTGTAAATCTGCAGAGGGCCTGAAGAACTATCCCAGACGAACCGGACCAAATCTTACAATGCAGAACGTGCACGAGACAAAGGGGGTCAAAACGGAACCAAGTACCCATGTGAATAACGAGGTTCCAGATGTTGGAACCACTGGTAGTAGTTCTCAGAATGCTGCAGCGCAAAACAGCTACCAGCATATGCTGAGAAGCCCAAGTCCAAATCAGGGCCCAACTCACCAGGAGGCATCCCAGAATGCCGTGGCACTGCACAACTACCAGCATATGCTGAGAAGCCCAAGTCCAAATCAGGGTCCGACTCACCAGGAGGCATCCCAGAACGCCGCGGCACTGAACAACTACCAGAATATGCTCAGAAGCTCCAGCGCAAACCAGGGTTTGCTTCAGCAGGAGGCATCGCAGAACGTGGTGGCGCTGAACAACTACCAGAACATGCTTAGAAGCTCAAGCGCGAACCAGAGTATGCTTCAGCATGAGGCGTCGAGCATCTTTAAAGGCCCTGCAGGAGTGCACGGTGGCGTTCAGCTGGAAGCGTCCAGATCCTTCCGCGCGGCTCAGCTTGGGCCCATGTCGTTTCAGCAAGCTATGCCCCAGTATCAGCACAACAGTTTCGGGGCTGGTGTGAGTCCGCAGTACCAGCAGCATGTTATGCATCAGCTGCTGCAAGAAGCCAACAAGAGCAGCGCCAATAACCGCGTTCTGGCGCAGCAGCAGCCTCCTAGCACCCACAATGCAAACGGAGGACCAGTGATCGCCAACAGTGCTGCAGGTGGAGACCAGGCTCAGCACATGAATAATAGTGGGGTTGCAAAGGGCGCGGCTTCGGTGGGCATGACGGGCCCCAGCAACCTGATCAACAGTGGAGCCGCAGGCATGGTCCAGCGAAGCAGCAGTTTCAAGTCGGTGACCAGCAACCCGGCTGCTGCCGCCATGGCTGGCAACCCGCTGACTCCCAATCCCAAGGCGGAGTCCATGCACGAGATGGACGAGCTCGACCATCTCATCACCAGCGAGCTCGCCGAGAGCGGGCTGTTCATGGGTGAGCAGCAGGGAGGCGGCAGCGGCGGCGGCTACTCGTGGCACATGTGAGAATGAAACTGCTAAATTAACCTATAGTTTGTTGGCTGTGTGACTTGTCTTTCGTGTGTTGTAATCGCCGTAGATTATGCGGGGTCTTTTTTTTTCGAGCTTTCGTGACCGGAACAGTTTCTGATGATCTCGTGCAGTGATGGAAACCTTGAGTTGTGTGTGAGTTGGCTTGGAGATTTGAGAGCGGTGCAACCCAGGGTTATTATCTATGGAATGACATGGTGTGGTTGTCACTTGTGCTGGTTTTTCTTTGTGGCCCTAGAAAATGCTGATTTTTTTTGTCGGTTTCAATTTGAATCATCGCCTCATTGAAACTAAAATACCTTCAAATCTAAACAGTTGCTGATGTTTTCCTTTTTCTACTGGACAGAGTCGTCGGTGCCAGCTGACAATGGCATGCCCAGTTTGCAAATATCAAGTGTAAAACGGTTTTTAATTGTAACGTTTACCTAAAACACTGGGCAACGTATAATTTAGAACTGCGAAAAATGTTTACCTCGTCGATATTGGGCCATATGTTTGCAGGGCAAGGTTATTTAAAACAGCTGCAAATATTGATTGAAAAAGGAGAACATTCATCTACTACTATTGTCAGGATGGAGATTTCACAATCCATTGTCATTGTAATATGCTGATCCGTGACACTTGGTCGGCCTTGTGCTTTCTGGTTTAGGGCCTAATCTTGGGAAAACATACTCCCTTCGTTTTAAAATATAAGATGTTTTAGCTTTGTGAAAAAAGGGTATAAGTTCACTCCAAACCTAGATGAACCTACACACTAAAAGGGGTCTAAATATACTTTTTTCACAAAGCTAAAACAATCTATCCAGCTCCGTTCATCTTTATTAATTACTTACTATTACCAAATTGATATAGTATAGAATTAACCGTTTGTTCTTTTTCGCAGCGAAGAGGCGCCGGTGATTGGTGGACCGCCAATCGTTTCGAGAAAGAAGTAGAGAAGAATCTGCAGGTCCCCGCAGACCTCTCCGCCATGGATTTGGAGCTGGATCTCGCATCTTACGGCCATGTCTACGGATCAATTGTCTCGCATCTCCTCGGGATGCGTCGTGTTCGCGCCCGTGGTACGCAGGCTCAAGCCCACCCTGCACTCGCCCGAGCCTTACAAGGTACGTAATTTTGATATTGCAGTTCAAAATCCGGTAACTATTCGAGTGCCGAGAAATCCGAGATGTTCTTGGTGGGACAACAATTTACACTAGAATCACATGCCATTGCATTTCTTAGGGGGCGGTGGAGATGCAATGGATGTCGTCATTGCGAGTCCGCCGAGTGGAGAAGCCAGACCGTCTCGAAGAAGTGGAAATCGACGGTTTCCGAGGAGAAGACCACGAGCTTGATTTCCTAGAGGTTGTATCCAGATGCGCGCCAATGCTTAGAAGGGTGACCTTGAAGCTGGTCAAGGATGCGCCAAATGACCCGAGAATTCAGGGCGTCTTCAAGGCGCATCCTTCCGTGGAATGCTATGTTTTATCTTCAGGTTCTGTACCCCTTTGCTAGCTAGATCTAAATACGGTGATAATTTTAAACTCGTGGAAACCTAGCTAGGCCTTGCTTCTACAAATCCATCACAGATAAGTCTGCGAAATATTCCCATGTCACCTCATTCTGCAAGACTTTAGTGCTACAGAGCCAATTATCATCCTGAGCAGTAATGTAAGTCTGTGATAAATCCACCTTACACTCATCCGGGACTTGTGATAGCTAAAAATATTTTGTTGCTCGACGAATCCAGCCAAGGAGATTGTCACCAGAGAAGCAAGGGATATCTACTCCCTCTGTCCAACAAAAGATGCCGCAACGTACATTTTGCAAAACAGCCCTCAATCTTTGTCCGACACAACTTGCGATCCTTCTCACTTCTGGAGCATCCCGTCTCCTCGGTCCCCTGTGTGGAGCTCTCCCGGTGCTGCCGCTCCGTCGCTGCCTGCTTCGCCGCTCCGTCGCCGTCCACCACGCCCCTCGCGCGCCGCAAGCTCCGCCGCTCCCTCGCCGGCCAATTTCCTTAGCACCAACCAGAACCCATTGAAAGGGATCCCCTTTTCTCTTGGAGTATCTGCGATCACCCTTCAAAGCTGGTGATTTGCTAGCTATGGTGGCGGTTCTGGAGCCCGGATATACATCTGACACCTACTGGAGATGCTCACCGCCATCTGCGGGATCGAGGCTGACGCTACGCTCTCCGACCTGGACAAGGCGCGTGCTCGCTAGGAGCTGCTCGGCGGCGCCACGCACAAGGCAGCGGTTGCGGACGATGGTGGGGAGGATAACGAGGACGGGAAGATGACCTTCTGCGGGAAGCTCCCCGAGCGCTCAGCCACTGTAAGCCCATCAAATTCCTTTCCCCGTCTCCTGATTTTATTGTTACGTGTTTTATATTCAGGTTTATGTGCAAGCTCTTCTCTTTATAATTCTAGTCAAGAGGGAGTACTCTTAGTTTCTGGCTTTCTAAGCCTTTTTATGTGCAAACACCTTCATTTCATGATGCAGAAATTGATGTGGATCAAGAAATGGATGATGACAATGGTGCAGAATGTATATTTAGTGGAAAATGAGTGAGAGGAGTGGATATGCTGGGAGTGACCTCTATGATTACAAGGTTTTGTTATACTCCTTGGAATTTAGAGTTCTCTTTGTAGTGAACATAACAATGTTTGCACCTCCACATGTTTGCACATGTATATTTGAATTTCGAGTATGTGTAATTATGATCCTTGAACTTAAAAGTCATCTGATCAATGTGTGTAATTATGATAAGGTCTAATTTCTACAGTTGGAAGATGCTCTTACTAGAAAGCAATCTGGAACTTGTCTAATGTTACTACAATGTTCTTCTATCTAATGATGCATCTAGTCATATTCATATTTTGTGCCTAGAGTTATTTCTAGCATTTCGGAGTTTTTTCTTGGTTAAGGTTTATACTTCTTCTAATATGTTCATTTCTCTACCTCTTATTTACTGTCCTAATGTTATGGTATTGCTAGAGGGAGGGCGCAAGAGGGACGGCCGGGGGCCTTGCCCACGGTCGGTGGCAAGAGGGAAGGGATTTCCTTCTTAATTCTTGCTTGATTATATTGATACATCTCCTCTCCTTATATAGAGAGGTTTACTTGACTCCCAAGCAAGACTTACTTGACCCCTAAGCAAGTGATCTTTATCTCTAATTAACCCTAAGACTAATGGGCTATACTGCCAGCCCAGGCCCATGACGTACTCTAACACTACACCCCACCTGGACATGTCCTCGAGCTGCAACCTAACCAACTTATAACGATGACTCGACACGACACAAACCTCACACTTAAAAACAAGCCTTTTACATCTCGGCTTGGTTTATTCTCAACCTGAAATGGGCTGGGACGCTCTATTTTGGACCCCTTAACAAAAAGTGGACACCATCCGCACGACATACGTGCACGTGTACAGCCACCTGGATCCCATGGACACCATCTGGACAAACGAAGTGCATGTGTACGGTCACCTGGAAGAGGTCGCAAGAGCGACGAGCGGAGGCGCCCTCGCGGTGGCCAGCGGCGGAATGCAGTGGTGTTACGCGGTGCGCTCCTGTCGAGGAGGGGTGCGCCCTCCCAACCGCTGATGTCGCAGACTTTGAGGTCGTTGCACACGGGGAAAACAGGATGCCCGCCGCTCGTGGGGGAAACCGCATGCCCAAGAGCCCCGACACAGTGGACGAGATCGAGGTCCTTGGCGCAGCGAAGGGCAACTTGGAGGAGCGGCAGCTGCAGACCACACATCTCCCGCACACGCCGGTGCGCTAGGAGGCCGCGCGCAGCAGCCTGCAGCCTCACCGCCGCCGACACGTGGAGGGTAGCGATCCAAGACGGAAGCGGTGATGGCGAGGGCGGAAACCGGACTTGGATCGGAACTCCCGCCGGCGCAGTCGTAGCTGGCCCGGGGCTGAGTGGCAGCCGCGGCTGCTGCAGCAGGGCCATGGCCGCGACGGGGCCCGTGAGGGGCTGAGACGGCCACGGCAACCAGGGCGGGGTGGTGGCGGCGACCGCGGTGGAGACCGCCAGATGCGACGGCTTCCAGTGGTGCGACCGGCGGCGGCCCGTAGGGCCCGACCAAGTAGAGGTGGATCTCCTGGACCACAGTGGCGAGATCGCGGAGGGCTGCGGTCATCTCCGCCGGGGAGAGAACGTCGGGGGCGTCGAAGTGCGGCGGCGGCGGGTGGGAAGAACTCGGTGGAGGGCTAGATATTATCGTACCCGGGAAAGCTGATACCAAATGTTATGGTATTGCTAGAGGAAGGGCGCAAGAGGACTGGCCGGGGGCCTTGCCCACGGCCGGTGGCAAGAGGGAAGGGATTTCCTTCTTAATTCTTGTTTGATTAGATTGATACATCTCCTCTCCTTATATAGAGAGGTTTACTTGACTCACAAATAAGGCTTACTTGACCCCTAAGAAAGTGACCCTTATCTCTAATTAACCCTAAGACTAATGGGTTATACTGCCAGCCCAGGCCCATGACGTACTCTAACACCTAAATAGGCAACAACTGATATTTTCAAAAGGCAGTATGGCTTTCAAGAAACTCAAAAGGCAGCATGGCTTTCAAAAGGCAGCATGGCTTTCAAAATAAATCAGATGGATGCGTATGGAAGCCTGAAAGCCACTTTCGATGGGCTTCAAAAATAGGTAAGGCATAACTTCAAAGTATTCTCGGAATTGTCCGTTTCCTTTAACGGATAAACATGCGCTGAATGTGTCATTTCGTGTCCCTTGTTTTGAGTTACACTGGGATATTTTTTTGAGCTATGCGTGTTCTTTGTCTGAGTCATTGCTTTCCTTCTCCGTGCTGGAACGGGAGCAGGTGGGGATAAGCAACTTGAAATATACGATCAACCTTGATAAATATACGAGCAGCTTGAAATATACGAGCAATCTTCATAAGTACAAAAAATAGACCGCAAGTATGTGAACTTCTACATGGCAAACTTCATTTGATATAACTGCAATGAGAACATTGCAGAACATGCAACATTGTAAAACTTACACTTTAGGTTACTTTTGTTCAGGACAGTGTGCACCGCAGTTTTCAAATTCATAGTGCCATGACAAATTCATAGTGCTATTACACAGATACACATTGTCATTCTGAACAATTACTAGGAATTGTACTCTCCTATACAAGATACTCTCCTATACAATGAAACAATTGTTTGACATTCCTCTTCTATAAAAGATACTTTACTATACCTCTCATGCTTCTATCTCTCCTCCTTCTAGTGCTTTTGTTTGTACTAGTAGCTCTGGCAATACTCCAGGAGTAGTAGCAATGGGTATACAAGCTCCATGACACTAAACTTTTTGGTTCTATTTTGTTCATAATACTCTGAATTATGTTTTCACTTCATTTTCATGTTGCTACTACTGCTGCTGATGTGGAGCATTTTTGTTCTCTACCTCCTTCTATAAGGGCTTTGGCTTGTGCAAGTAGCTCCGCGATGATAGATATAGCATCTGGTAGCCTTCCTTCTACTTGTTGGTGTTCCTTCTTGTGCGGAGGGTCATAGCGTATTGCTCCTCCTACCTTCATAACCTCAGCCATACATTACTGCAGTGTCAAGAAACTTCGAGCCAGATTGTCGGTATCATAGTTATGGTATTCTTCCTCTACGTCCTCTATCCGTTCTTTGATGCTTGTCGGTGCTCTAGTATCAGTGAGTGCCTGGAGCGACCCAAAGAAACACAAGTCCAGGACATTCATGTCCGGACTGTTTGGAGGTTGTTGTATCAACTCGATGTCCAGATCTGTCTCGGCTACTACCCGTCGAAAAACCTCATCACCAGGGAGGATATGAGGTTTTGTGTTGTCTTGCGGTATATAGATTGTTCTTCCTACATCCTCATCGGGCCACCGTTCTTGGATTGCTGGAATTACTTTCTGGCAAAGATACTCGCTCATAACATCACATGTAACTGTCACCGGTTTCAATTCAATTGTCCCTATCTCTGTTTTTACTATTTTTTTTGAGCCGGTGTCTCTTGAACAAAGGCCCAAGTACCAATCTTTCCATCAAATGTGACCTCTCCAACTTCACCATACCTTGGCTTCACCATAGCTGTCAAGAACATCACCTTCCCAATGTTGTTCTTAGTCTGCACAATGCGGAATGGTCAAGGTTCGTTGGGAATTAGGTAGTAATTGTTAGTTTCCTTTGTCATGTAGAACCATTTTTCATCATTGTGGAAAATATTGTCCATTTTCTTGAAGAAAGAATGAGGAGTTGTCAACTGGTCCTCGTCGAGCATCGAGACGCAGAACTCTAATCTCTTGAGCTTGTTTGCTGGCATAATCGAAGGCTTCAACCGGCTGTTGTGTCGTGTTAGGTCTCCCAACTGGAACCTAAGGTGTAAGGTTGAGTGGCTCACACCCAATGATCTTGCTAGACCTCGAATGGTCTTCCTTTGGTTGAGTGGTACTGTTGCCACCCTCGGAAGATCTAGATCTTTCTTTTTTCGGCCAACATTGCCCTTCTTCTTATTTGAAACATCAACTTCTTCGTTTCGTTCAATCTTTCCCTGGGCTTTGGCCCATATTCTTTCAACAGTTCGGACACTTGTATTCAGCATAAATGCAATGAGCTCCTTGTGCGTTGTTTCTATTCCTCCATCTCTACTCTTAATTACTTCCAACACAAAATATACACCAAACCTTTGCTCATTTGTCAGTTCTGGTTTTGGATGACCAACATCTTCAGCATCTTCTTCTTCTTGAGCATCCAAATCGGGAGCAACATCTTCTTGGGCATCAAAATCTTGAGGAATCTCATTCAAGTCGAGAGCAACAGCTTCTTGAGCATCCAAATCGGGAGCAACAACTTCTTAGGCAGCAAAATCTTAAGGAATCTCATTCAAGTTGGGAGCATCTTCTTCTTAAAATTAATGTAGCAGTTCAAATTTTAAAATCTTCTTATAATGTAGCAGTTCAAATTACCACTTTCCTCTTTGTTCTCTCGCCAAAACACTCCTAGAGCAACAACCATCGTTGATTTTGCTGAATGAATGCACATCGCCACCAATGTTAAGAATCTAATGGCCAGAATGCGCTGGATTCGCTCCTACATACGCGCGGCACAACATGTGCAAAAACCAATGTCTCAGGGCTACACGATTTTTCTAGAAAGCGGTAGACTGGTAGCCTGCGACCGCCATGTGAACGCGATGTTGTGCGGTCTCTGTTGGCTCTCTACTCTTTAAGATATTTTGTGGGCAATTTTGACATGCTAGCAGTGCATGGATGCGGTGGATACAATAATTAATAAATGAGGAAGCTCAGACTTTTTTTTTGCAAAATTCCTTTGAATAATCATCAATAACAGTATAAAAAAACCTAAAAATAATTAATACAAATAGGTCCACGGACCATCTAGCACGTCTCAGTTTCTAGGACTACCATCCGGTTCATATTTTGATGGCCACAACTTCTGTTGTTGGAAGTTTGTCTTGTAATAGGTGTAAGACAGTTCACCGGGTAACTACATCCATTCAAAAAAAAGTACAATTTTCTTATAAGCTTAAATAGTGTAAAGTTTGACTTATAGACTAAACTATCCATATTTACAAGAAAAATAGACATAATATGAAAGTATATTGAAATATATACAATGATTTATTTATTTTATTATAAATGTAGATAATTTTATCTATAAACTATATCAAACTTTATGTTAATTGACTTTTAGAAAATTTATATGCCTTTATTTTTAAAATGGAGGTATTACATATGAAATTTATTTTAAACTATCATTTTCACCTTATATTTGTGCTAAGTGACATCATCTTTTAAGAATAAAATCTTCACGATAGCCCATTTAACAGTTTACTCCAAATTTTACCATACGATTCAGTATTAAATTGTTCAAAAATGCTACTACCTCCGTTTCAATGAATAATGCCTATATTATTTTGAAAAGTCAAGCCAAGTGAAGCTTGACCAAACTTTTAGAAAAAAACTGTCAAGAATTATGATATTATATTGATATAATATGAAAATATATTGTATGATGTATCAAATGGTGTTGAATTTGGATTGTACATGTTAATGGTTTTTCTAAAAATTTGGTCAAACATGACGTAGTTTGACTTTTGAAAAAAAATCTTATTCTTCAAAACAGAGGTAGTATGACATAGTTATATGACAACGTGCAAAAATGTCAGTTTTCTATTATCAAATTTTTGGAGACGAGAGATAATGTCATGAAATGGGAAGTCTTATGGACCAAAGTTTTTTCTTCAAAATGGAGGATATCAGGCAACCTTTGTATTTATTGACGGCACGTCCATTCTTACAGAGCAAGGTGAGAGGTAGAGCAAGGTGAAAGGTCTATGAAGTACTCAGATGTTAAACTCCTAATGACCTTGTAGTGAGAAACTGCCAACAAATGGTCATATACTGAATCAACAGTACTTGACTTTGTGCAACCCACGGTTGGATATATACTCCATCCATCCCAAAATAATCTGGGTTTGTCGTGTATCTACACGCTAAAACGAACGCGTCTAGATGCATGTGTATCTAGACAAATCGAAACCACTTATTTTAGGACCAACGGGAGTATAAGTGAATCAAGGAAGGAAAAATAGTCAAGTTATTCATATGAACATATTTTAAGTCATTTAAAGTTGTTTTCTTCTATTAAATGTCTATAAACGTGCGAAGCACGTGCAATTTGCTAGTATTATGGTAAGGAGGGAGTAGTTTGTAGATTCCCACGAGCATCAGCCTTCAATCAGCTAGATCTCCTCTAGAGTATTGGTTTTTGCACTATGATGCAAAACACGAACATCTCTGCATGCAAGTCAAAAATCCGCTCAATCTCCCCTCTTTACATGGCAGGTCTTATTTCCTTCTCACTCTTCTTGAGGTTCTCCAAAAGAACATCGATTTCTGTAGAAGGAGAACGTTTGATTAACCTGACGCCTACTCCTCCCATGAGTTCCATCTTACGTCACAAATACCATGTGTTATGCGTTCAAGATTGCAACCCTTCACGGAAGGTTCCTAACCAATATGCTTCGAGACTATCCGTCTTGCATATTGTATTGTTAGTAGCGACCTGGGAACCGAAATCATTTCTCTTTTTTAAAACTTTTTCTCATGTGGAACGTGGGGGGAGATGAGGTCGGTATACTTTGTTAAAGAGAAGAAGACAAGATCTCGGTCCATTCTATTTCTCTTTGAAGACCAAGTGGATGTAGTATACATGCACCTCAATCAATTGTAGAGTATATAGTAACAAGGTTTCAGCTAGCCGGCCAGTTGTTGCTGGACTAATCGAGTCACCAACCCCCAACTGATGATGGATCTGTTTGCTAGATCCACCTCGATCAGTTTTGCTGGTCTTCTCTGTTAGCCGATCGAGCCAGTAGATCATCTCATCGCTCAAGATCACTTCACCAGCTAAAGCCATGTAAGTGATACTACTAGTCTTTTTATTACTTTGTACTACATGGGTGTTCCCATGTAGTATATGCTTTATTTGATCCCAGACCGCGAAATACGTAAATGAATTATGGTTGAGAATAATTTAGGAAACCTAGAATTGTATGGTATATATGCCTTTAATTTCTTTGCTACAAGGTTTGCTTGTGTAGTTAAAAGTCGTCGCTGTTACCCATTTGCAGTGGAGATACAATATAATGGCACAAGGACTGGTAGAGCCGCTAGTGGCGTTCTGGAAAGAGTGGGGGATCTTAGTGCTCGTTCAGATGAGTTTCTGGCTGCAAGTGATCCTCCTCATCACCGCGGAGATCCGACGACGCAAGGACTCCGGCGTGCTAAAGGTGGTGGTATGGTCGGCATACCTGCTGGCCGACACGACCGCGATATACGCTCTTGGCCACATGTCCGTGACCAGCGGAATGTCCCAGGAGCACCAACCGACGGCGTTATGGGCTCCGTTCCTGCTGCTCCACCTTGGCGGCCAGGACAACATCACCGCCTATTCCATCGAGGACAACCGTCTGTGGCTGCGCCACCTGCAGAGCTTCGTCACCCAGGTCCTTGCTGCCGCCTACGTTCTGTACGAGTCTTCCATCATGGCTCGCCGGACCTTGCTCCGTCCCGCCGCCATCCTCATGTTTGTGGTTGGTGTTGTCAAGTACGGGGAGAGAGTGTGTGCACTCAAGCTTGCCTGCGCCAGCAGTATCCTGTCCATGAAGAACTACTCCAACCAAGGACCTCCTCCGAGGAAGCACCAACGGGACAATCCCAGTAGCATGGGGCCCGATCCAAAAACATTTCGAGCTCACCTGCTGCTGGATTGTCCCAAGAACCTGCTCAAAGGGCCATTGCCTGTTCTTCCAATTCACATGGATACACACCGCTTAGAGTGGGAGGAGATGTATGGGGTCGTGGAGATGCAGCTGTCCCTGCTGCATGACATCTTCTACAGCAAGGCCCAGCTGATCCACACTTGGTACGGGTACTGCATCCGTTTCATCTCTCTGCCGGCCACAGTCGCCGCACTCCTGATGTTCCGTCGATTCAGTGAGAAAGGTGATTACAGAAAAGCAGATGTCGCCGCCACATATGTCTTGCTAGCTGGAGCCGTCATTCTAGAGATCACATCAGTCCTAAGGGCCATGTTCTCCACCTGGACATACAACAAGCTCATCAGGGTTAGGGGTTATCGTGTCGGTTGTGTATTAGCTTTTATTGCACTATGGTTTCGGTCCCATGTCGGAATGCGTACTAGCACAAGATATTGGTCGGGCTGTATGAGGCAACACAACTTTATTTACATGTGCAGCCAATGTAACCACAGTCGAAGAAGCAAAATCGCGAGATGGATGGGACGGGAGGACTGGTGGAACATGCTGGTTTACACGTCCTCCGTCCCTGTCTCGCCAGACATCAGTCAGCTGCTCAAGAAACAAATACAGGAAAGTAAGGACCTCGAAAATTACAGCTCAGATCACATCCGAAACTCACGGGGACAAGCGGCACTGAAGAGGATGCCGGGTTTGTACGAGGAGCTGTCCTGGAGCCTGGACGCTAGGCAGGATGATACCATCCTTGTGTGGCACATCGCCACACAGGTCTACCTCTCCTGGTACGAGGCGAAACACCCACACCAGCCGCACCATCTTGCACGAGTGACCCAGGAGCTGTCCAACTACATGATGTTTCTGTTCGCGGCACGCCCCTACATGCTTCCTTTCAATGCTAAGCGTCCAAGGTACGTCCAACTTTGCAACAAGGTGGTCCATGATTGGTACGACTATAGCACTCAAGAGGATTTGCTCAGGTTAATACGAAACCGTGGTGATGCGATCAATTCTGGACTAATAATGGGGGCAGCTAGAATGAATGCTGATACAATTGACAAAGCATGTCAAGTGGGGGCCAAGCTCATCAGCAAAGAGCTGGAAACACCGGAGGCTGACATGCTGGAGCTAATCAGCCAACTGTGGGTGGAGATGTTGTGCTACGCGGCCCGCCGGTGCTCACCGGATTCTCACGCGCGACACCTCAGCAACGGTGGCGAATTCATTACCGTCGTTGCCATTATGCTAGAGTAGGCCAAATCCGGTAATTTATGGTTTGGGTCAGGCGCGGAGGCACGACCAGGGCAACAGATCGGGATCCAACAGTAGGTGAGAGGCTTATTGGTGACATGCATCACTTTTGCATCTCTCAATTCCGCTTGTAAAGTTCGTTACACGATGCTATGTATCATATACTCTCCGGACACTTAACGGAAACATATTTACGAATGCATGCAGATGCATAGCCCTTCCATAGATGCTATGTATCATATACCGTAGCACCCGGTAAAATCACTACCAGAGAAAATCGCTCGTTGTTTCTACTTTGTGCATCATCGTGACATCATTATGCATGTTTGTTCATAAAAGTACTTTGCAAAAATCCTATTTTGCTTTCTAATTAGCCCTCCTTTATTTTTAAATCATAAAACCAGGCCTTCCTAGATATTTTATTTGTCTAAAAACTATTTATAAAATATTTTAAAAGTTAAATAAAAATAAAATATTTTCAGTGGGGAGGCAGCCGCCGGCCAGGCCCAAAAGCCCAGCCGCAACCACCTACTACCCCAAAAGCAAACCCTAACCCTAGATCCCACCTGCCCTACCCCTAACCCACTCACCCCCACCCTGCCGCCACTCCCTCATCCCGCCGCCAGCACCCAGCGGTGCACCACACACACGCACGCACGCTCCTGCCCCCACCCGCCGCCCCGACCCACCTGTCCCCCTGCACGCTTCCCCACACCGGGCCCCACCTCCTGCCCGTCTGTCCCCACCACGCGGAGGCCCGGTCCATCCCCTCCCGTTTTTTTTCCCACGCGCCCCTGCCCCCCACGTTCTCCTCCTCCTGCAACCCGTCTTCCCCGCTCCGACGCCTCCCTCCGTCCGAGCTCGCCCCTCCCCCACCTCCATCGCCCTTCCCATGGTGCCGCCCACCCCTACGGCCGCGCCCTCGCCAGGAGCCCGCCGTCCCCGTCAAGATCGCCGCCCTGCGAGCTCCACCGCGCCACCCTCGGCCCCTCAAGCTCACCGCCGCGCTCGACCAACCTGACCCCGCCGCCTCGCCCGGCGAGCGTCCGTCGGAGTCCAGGCCAGCCTCGCCCTGCAGCACCGCGACATGCCCTCTGCGTTGCCTGCGCATCCTCCCTTCAAGCTCCACCCGCGCCGCCGCGGACCTCCTCGGAGCGACCTCGCCACCGGGACTCCTCTGCTCCGCCCCGCGCAACTCCGTGGCATGCTCTGTCCCGAGTCCCGAACCGCTCGCCGCCGTCGTCTTCGAGTCAGGACGCCACCGCCAAGCTCCCCACGTCATGCTCCGCCACAGCCTTTCGTCGCCCGCGAATCCCCTCTCCACTGCACCGCCTTCCTCCCTTTTGCAAGTCACCGAAGTCTGCCGCTTGTTTCTCTCCATGAGCTGCTGCCCGCAAGCCCGACGCCTTGTATCGCCTCCGTTTGGTCAAGGCTAGTAGGAGGACACACTATGGTGGATTTCTGCGTGTAGCGAAGTGAAGAGGTTGCTCTTGCGGTACTGGAGTTCTGCGCAACATCTTCGTCATTTTCGTGTCTTTGTTTGGTCAAGACCGACAAACACGATTTAAGTTCTTCTCGACTTGTGGTACACCAAGTTCTACACCGGAGATCTCCGGAACCGGAACCGAGTTCTCCTTCGGCAATCGAGCCCGATCACCAAAGTGCTCCATCTCAGCCGACAAGACCATCGCCAGGAACCCGAAGCAGCCCCAGAGTACCACTCCAAGGCCACCGACAAGATCTTTGACATGCGTCGCCATACTCGAAGCCTACTTCACGGACCCGAAGATCACACATGCGCAAGTACTCCTTCCCGGATGCGATGTCCGAGAACCCGGACGCCAAGGTCGCCAACGCGGAACGCCAAGTTCTCCATCCCGGACGCCATGACCGTCTACACGGACCCGAAGACCACCGGTACCCGATCCATTCAAGTTCGCCATCGACGACAAGGTCGACCGCTTGGAACCCAAGTTTTCCGTCATGACACGCCAAGCTCTCCACCTTGTATCTGAACCTCGCCGTCCTCGTCGAACCCTGAGACCGAACCCCGGACCCCCGGAACCCAAGATCTTCCGAACCCAAATGTGTGCCCCTAAGCCCCTATTTTTTTATAATATGACATATACCTGTCGCATATTAAATTGTTGATGCATGCATACTTGTCCGTGGTTTGGGGGCATTATGCCGATTTACCTCATAATTAAATATGGAGTCCATCCACGGGATATCTTTGTCTTATTCCGGACTCCATTTAAATTTGCATAGCGAACCGATGCCATGATTCGTCTTGTTAATTCAACATTTAAATTGCAGGGGTCTAAATAACTTGAACCTATTAATTAATTATCGGGACCCCGGTTCCGCTTAATACTGCCTAATTGCACCGCATCTGCATCATATCATAATCATGTCGGATCTTCTGTCGTAGTATTAAATATTGCATCCGGTGTTTCTTCTAGTGTTTGCTTCTTCGCGGATTAGGCCGATGAGTTGATGCGAGTATCGACAAGTTCTCCGGATATGATCCTTCGGCAGTGTTTCCTAGGCGAGCATCTCTCCCCCTTCTACCTATTTTGCTTTATAGTCTTTATTTCCTCCTATTGATCTATTGCTATCTGTGTTGTGATGCTTTAGTTTCCGTGCACCATTTATACTCCTTGCAGCCTCTATATTGCCATTGACACATCATATTGCCTGTTGTTTGATAGATAGTCGGCCTTGCGAGTCGTAGTTGCTTGCTTCTGTGTTGCTTCGCGTCGTTGTCGTTCCACCGTTGACGGCAAGTTGGCACATGATAAATGGTGGAGATGCTTAATGGTGGAGAGGATCATGACTTTAAATACAACTATTAAACTGTCAGGATAACTAATGAAAGAGGCACCGGTGGGCAATATATGCTATTTGGTTTTTATGCCCACTTGTGTCCCGTAGGCCCCGAGTACTTGATACCTGTTCCTTGACTATTCGCACTATCCACATCCGGGAGAGTCTATGAATCCCCCTAAGCCAGAGCTTGATTCATTTCTATTTCTTGGGGCCACAAACTAGTTTGGGGTTTTATTACTATCCTGTACTTATGCCATGCTTTACTGCTTTATTTAAGATTGTGTATGGAGCACCTGTACTGTTTTGGATGCGGAGTGTTTTCGCGGTATTGACAAGCCCAGTCACACTTTCGGGTCCTAGTCGTTTACAGCCATTGACGCAAACCTTGGGTCCGTCTCGGAGCCGGCCAACTTCGTTGCGGGTAGCTTAATGGGGTGCCCCCCTGAAATATTTATGAATCCCGTGATTGCTTTGTCGTGAAAGCCTCGTTGGGTTTTGAGTTGGTTTTTCCGAGGTTGATCGAGTGTGTGTTGCTATTTGTGCACCCCTGCAGGATAAAACTTTCTGAAAGGTGTGTCCGCGGTTATGGGTGACTTGGAGCACAGTATCTCGATCATAGACAAGCATAACTAAAGTAGTGTTATAAATTTGACTTAATATGTGACTAGTAATTCAGCTTCACTACAATGGAATGGATAATGAAAATGCGAACAACTGGTGGATCTGTGGTGATCTGTGTCATACTATACCTGCCTAGTAAGTATTGTAACTCCAATGGAATGTGATAAAAGTGCCAACAATTGCTGGGTTTTAGGATTCCTCAAGACAATTATATCTGACTAGTAAATGTTCCAACTACCACGGAATGGTTAATTAAAAACTGCCCACTACTTATGCTTCAGGATGACTCATGCTATCTATATCTGATTAGTAAGAGCTTCAACTATAATGGAGTGAATAAAACTGCCAACTGTGTGAGTTCCTCAGTTTGACTTCCTCGTTTGGTCTCGAGGGGGAAATACCAGGATGGGTATGAATGGTGTTAATATCAGGTTGGTTCCGAATAGGTCTTTCTTATCTCTCTCTAATAGCTGACAGTTAATCGAGTCTCTATAGGATTTTTAGTGCATGCTGCGCTGCCGCTTCAGTCCACCATACCTATGTAGGCGAGAGCCGCCAAATTCTAGCATCGCCGTGTACTGGCCTCAGTACTGACGCTCCTCTTTTTCCTTTGCCCTTTGTCGGCACCCCTTTTGTTTTAGCAGGTTTGAGATCGACGTCGTTAGTAGGGTTACCCTTCCGGCTTGGCCTGGGAAGGGTTATGGACTCCCAAAATTTTCCAAATTTTGAAATGTGAAAATTTTAAACAAAACAAAAGAATCCAGTTCTTTGAAATTCAAAAGGAACAAAAACTTTTGGAACATTTAAATATAATGCCTCCAAACCCAAGCCAAACAAAATGATTTTGTTTGAGAAGTGGTGTGCATGTTTTAAAATCCCAAATCATGAAGCATGCATGAGCATCTTGACTTGGTTGCATTTAAAAAAAAAAGAGAAGTGAAAATTATCTCAAACCCTAAAACTCTAATTATTGGTTAACCCTAAGAACAACACAATATTATGGATATACTTCATATTTATATTAAACCAAAGAACTCCTATGGGAGATAAAAAGATAAAGGGCAAAACAATAAAACAATAGAAATTGGTTTCATCCAATTTGGAGCCATGGATAAAAAGATATGAATTATTTTGAGAATAGAATTAATAAAAGCAATATTAACTATTAAAGCCAAAGTGAATAAATTTGGTTAGAAAAATTTGAGTTGGAAAGTAAATATGTTCTATAATGCCCTAGAAACCTAATTTGAGTTTTACAAATTTGTAGAAATTTGTTTGATTCAAATTGATTCATTAAATCAAAAGTTATTTAGGAAAAAAGAAAAAAAAAGAAAAACTGAAGGTATAAAAAAAACACCAGCAGCAGCTCGGCCCAACCCCCAGCCCACTAAGCCACCCGACACTCCCCTTCTCCCCGCTGCTTCATTGTCTCACCGACCCCCCTTTACCCCCTCTCGCTGACACCGTGGTCCCACTCCACGTCACCTCCACCTCACCTTCTTCCACCACGGGGACGAACTGCCTCTCTCCCTCCCTCTGCCGTTTCTAATCCGTTCGAATTCGAACGTTTCTGCTTCTGCGAATTAAACTCCACTCCGAGCCCTGCCCCTTAATCCCCACTCCCTCCTCTCCATTTCCCCTCACACCCCACCACCTGAGAGCCCCTAGGCTGCTCGGAATCGAACTCGGACCGCCGCAGACACCGATGAGCTCCGGCG
The DNA here is from genome assembly GCA_910589775.1 of Avena eriantha. Lineage (NCBI taxonomy): Eukaryota > Viridiplantae > Streptophyta > Magnoliopsida > Poales > Poaceae > Avena > Avena eriantha. The sequence continues at coordinate 2,747,195 of OU342744.1, forward strand.
ACGATTCCGGCGAGAACCGACTGCCGCGTGCCCTCCCCTCTGTCCTGTTATCTCCACCACACTCTGCCGCATGGTCTAACATTTTTTGTTCGATTTGTACCGCCCCAGTTCATCGCCACGGTCATCACCGGAGCTTTTTCTGCCGCCGCCGTTCACCGGTGACTTCCGGTGAGTCGCAGGTTCCCGCCGCCCTACTTTGGCCACCATAAGCTTCTGCACGACCTAGCGCACCTCGCTGACCTATTGCCTTGTCTACTCGAGCCCCAGGTCGACGACACCATCTCGGAGACGCGAGCTCCACCGTCAGCAGGTACTCCGGCGAGGAATCCCCGGCAACTCTGAGCGCCCCTCCCTCCACCGCGACCATCCCCGAGACCACCTCGACTCGGTGATCGCTGGTAATAGTCCACGGTCCCCCTAACCCTCTAGAATCACCGGAGCACCACCCGTCCGACGCGTCGCCGCCGCGCGCAGAGGACCAGCGCCGCTAGTTCTTGGCCACGCGCTGAGCACCGTCTGATCTTAATCCAGCGGCTTAGATAGATCACTTAGCCGAAGCGGTATCAGTTGATCTGGTCCGTTAGTTCCTCTTAAAATCCAACGGCCCACGTTGCCGATCCGCCCGAACCGGTACCAGCCAATAAGAACATGCCACGTCGCCCAGGCTATTGTTTAAATTAGAAAATAGGCAGATTTAGTATTAAACTTAGAAATTTCATAACTTTTGATCCATAATTCAGAAAAATACAAATTTGGTGTCTATGGATTCAGAAAAATGAGAGCTTCACTGCTGAGGCATTATTTCACCCTTTAGCTTCTGTAAAATAGAAGTTTTAGGAAGAACCATTTTAGGAGTATTTTAACCATAAAAATTGTTTTGTAAATTATTTTTGGGTGAATCTTTTTCCTATGGATTGCAAATTGAACCCTCTGTCTAGTGAGACCAAAATATAAATTTGGTTAACTATACCTATTAGCATGGGAATTATTTAGTGAGTCTAGCCTTTCCAAATGCTAGAAATTATTGCTAATTATTACAATTGCACAAATGGTTGCATTTGTAATCTTGCAATTGTAAATTGTTCAGAGAACACTTAGTATTGTTCAAAACCTTTGTTATAACAATTTGTACAATAAAAGTTGCCATCTTGCATGCTTGCATATTTTGCATGATTTTTGTATTGCCATTAGTGTTGATCTTGTGCATGTTTTGTCTTGGTTGTTTTGTTTGATAGATTGTGTGGATTGTCAAGTGTGTTACTGTAAAGAGTGTACCAACACCACCAACTACTAAGGCAAGTGACACTATCATCCATGTCCTACTATTTTCATTACACTTAGTGGATTTTTGTAGTATGCATGATAGGGCTACTATGATACTATGCTATGCTATATCCTATTAGGATATCGTTTATATATTCCTTAGTGGAAATACCATAGTGGTAGTATGCTTAGCCCTGCTATAGATTTGGGGTGGAATATACCATATTGTGACTATATGAGGAGTTGGAAAAATATATGTTTTATATAATAAAACAAGTACTCAATGAATCACCTGGGTGGAAAGTGGATACTCAGTTGAGAATAAGGTGGCAACGAACTGAACCATGTCTATGGCTATCTCGTTCGTGTGTGCACTAGGAGAACACCGCCCAGGAACTTAGAGATTGAACATGTTTCTCGTACAGGGGCTTTCGTGTATAGCCACATGCCAAATGGGCTCTGGCCTAGTCAATTACATAGTGGGAGACCCATGCATTGGTACCTCTTCAGGTTAACTGGAATTATGAATTGGAGGTTTATCCTTGCATTGGTGCCTAGTAGATGTGCTGGCATTATGTATTGGGAGGACTCCTGTGGAAAGACTTTGTCACATTCTCGATCTGCCGGTACTCCATCTTGGTGAGTACTAATCCAGCGGCCACTGGTGGCGTCAAGACGAGATTGTGTCTTGTGGGTAAAGTGTACAACTTTTGCAGAAGATTAAATTCTAAGTACTTAGCCGTGTCCCCGGTTATGGACAACTCTAAGAAACTAAGGCCTGAAGCTATGGAAGATCTCGACATTCCAATTTCTCAAAGTAAAACTTGATGGTGTCAACAAGGGATTAGAAGAACTTGGAGTTTGCCAAGGAGTTCAGAAAGTTGTTGAAAGATCAAAACTATTTTTACAAACATAGGATAAAACCATATTGCTTTCTGCAAATGAGCCTAAGATCTACTTAGCCAAATATGCATGTAGTGATAGTCCAACTTATATTCACCAACTTGTGACACTTGCCAATACATTCAAAGTATTGACCCTTTTGTGGCTGCAACCTATCATGTTGCAGGTTATTCTATTGTTGAGTGAGGATTGATGATAGGAGTTATGAGTCTACACCCAACATGTTTGCCTGTGGCACATGAAGATGAAGGACTCCATGCTTTACTTGTATTCTGCTGCTTTGTAATAAGATAGCCTATGGCTATGAGGATGTAATAAAGTATTCATATTCTGGATCATGCGATGTAATATGACCTTTGTATCTTGATATTACATCTTAAACTGTGGGTGCTAGCTATTTGATCCAGGGACTAGCACTGTAATCACAGGGATTCAAACCAAGCCAGGTTTGGGTCTTTACAGTTGGTTATTCTTCAGGGCTCTTAGCCCCATTTGCATCTTGTCCGTACTCGGACATTGTAGCGTTTTCAAGGTGATTTGGATCTTTGTAGTGTATATCTGTATTCTTGACTCATGGAGTCATGTTGTATATATATCTGTTATGTGGGTCCCATCGAGGACTGTTGTGTAATGGTATTACTTCGTTTTCCACCTACACGAAAGTGCCTCGTGGGCGTCCTTGAATCGTTTTTATGCGGGTTTGGCAGAAAGGGCTAAAACTTGCATAGGGCCGATTCGAGGGTGTTACATATACTCTCCGGACACTTAACAAAAACATATTTACGAATGCATGCAGTGAAGGAAATATGCCCTAGAGGCAATCATAGAGATGATTGTATTTCATTTGTATCCATGAGTTTTTATAATGTTCCTTGAATATCCATATATCAGGCAACTTGTATTGATTGGCAATTATGTGAATTGCTTGTGAAACTCTTTACTTGTATGGTTATCAAATAGTTGTCCCTAGTCGGAGTTCATTTGAGGACACACGTGAATATTAGACTAGCACATCGATTGGTTGATGACTATGTTTCGCAAGTCATAGACATGGAGATGTCAAACCAATGATGTGGACACATGTTAGGAACATGGGGTTGGACTGACCCAACTTAAGACTGGCAATAATACTTGCAGCTCTCTCTACACATCATGTACATTTTGTCCTTAGACCTGAGATTGCCGCATGTACTTGAGATGTGGATCGACCTACTTTGAGGCTATCAAACACTACTCCGTAACTGGGTAGTTATAAAGGTAGCTTTCGGGTTTGTCCTGATACATGCTGCAAAGCATCGGTCAATCAAGATGGGATTTGCCCCTCTCTACTTGAGAGAGATATCTCTGGGCCCCTCGAGTGATCGGATCCAGAAATGCATGGCCGTGCTACATATGGTTAAGAGTTAACCTAGTAAAGGAATTCCGTATCACAGTATTGAGAAAGAGAGGTCAGCTTGGAGCTAGACCAAAATATCGTGAGGCAAAGGGAAAGACATGTACTCTACCTTGTGATGGTTCGTCCGAATGATCTTTACATGCGTTTAGGAGTTGGCACGTCTTGCTAGAGGCCGCTACCAACTATTGACGGAGTAAGTGTACTCGTGTCATGTCTATACGTGTATGAACCTATAGGGTCACACACTTTAGGGGCTGGAAGCCTAATGATGATTGGATCCGAATTAGACCAGGCTTAGGCTACTAATGGGCTGCTAAAGTAGAAGCCCACCAGGGATGCCTATATAAGAGAGAGTGAGGCGAGCTGATTAGGGTTGAGCATTCCACCCAGCCGCCACTCATCTTACGCCTGTCTTGCACGAGCAGACCTAGCAGTCTGCCGTGTGACCTTCCACTCCGGACGTGTGGATACCTCGGAGGTGCTGCAGCTGTTGCACTTGGACGAGCCACGCAAAGGGGAGCTGCTCGTGGGACGAGGACAAGGAGGAGACGTAGAACATATATACTGCCGCGACATGCTTCATCAAGTTTCGCAACTGCGCGTCTAGCGGTAATCCCGTGATCTATGACAATAGCATTCCTGGTTGACGCGGTAGAATTTTTGATTTTACGCTAGTGTAGCCTACCCATTACCCTACAGTGGTATTAGAGCCGATGCTGTTCATTCATAGGTTCGGGAAATTTGCATATGGTGATATGTAGATTAATATGAATGATGTGATCGTTTGTATGGCGGTGGTTCTGGATTGATCTATGATCTTACTTTCCGTGATCGTGATTCTAAGGTCATCGAACGACTTACCCCTACCGGTCGGTTTCCGCCATCGAGGTAGACAGTGACACATAAATCCATTTGAATCACGCGAAGATCAATATGATTGATCAAATCGGGAACTAGATCTGAATCGATGTACCGTGATCAAAGGAGTTTGGTCGAATCGGAACATTAGTCGGTTTGTGGTAAATTTGATTTTTCGATCAAAATCCTTAAAGAAAATTATATAGATTTGATCTCTCATTTTTCACAAATGTCCGGACGCCCGGAGATACCGCGAGGGGCGCTGCCCCTTTAAACCCCACAGGGGGAGATCCCCTGGCCCCCCCTTAATCGTAGCCCCCTTTTTGGTATCACGGTAAGGTTCATAGGTGCTATGATTTCACATGATCCGGTAGAATGCGATTCTATGCATAACTTGTTTTTGCAGGATGTATGTGATCAGTATGGCCCAAAAATGTATTAGATGCATGTATGTAATTTTTCATGACCTGCGTGTCGTGAGTAGGGCAACACGGCTGGAGCCATATGTGTTGTCAATTATTGTAATGGCCTGCGTGCCAACTTGTGATGATCCCATTACCATGTAATTTTGATTACTAGCTGTTAGGAGTAATAGCTTGTATTAGTTCTTGGAGAACTCATCACTTGGAGGATGGCTCGCATAGAGCATGAAGATGGAGATCATCATGGTGGACAGGTTCTATGGCGATGGAGATCACCATGAGAAAAATGGGCCATACTGTATCACATCTATGTGAATGCTATTCTTATACGTTTTACTACTAAGCATGCTTAGATGATAGAAGTAGAACGATCCCTCACAAAGTTTAAGTTAAACCATGCCCTCCCAACCAAACCTTGCACTATCCTATGCCCTGTACAATCGTTGGTGGGTCTATGAAATTAGGGTGCCGTGGTTTTCCTTGGCTGGATGGGTTTGTATCGGATACCTACACGCATAAGGGTTGGTGAGCTTAACAAGGTCATCTTAATAGTTAAGGACCTTGGGGCATAAAGGTTGGGTGCCGAGTTTTGACATAGAGATGTCACCCAACAATAAGAGTCATATGTGATATGATTAGCAAAAGTTGCTTACCGATTTACCTTGTCTTCTAGTAGTGATGCTAAAGCTCACTAGTCGACTTGTTAATTGTGGATCTTGAATCACTTAGTATTAATAGAAGGATGTTTATTTAAGTGGGAGTATATGCTATTAAATTGTAATATGTTTTACTCTTTCATGGTTACATGGCTTAGTATTTTGCATATTTTTGTTGTAGATCAATGGCACCGAACACTTCATCACCTTTTGCTTTGCGTTCGATTCTTGAAAAGGATAAACTAAATGGAACAAACTATTCGGGCTGGGTCCGTAACCTGAGAATTGTTCTCAGGGCTGAGAAAAGGGAAACTATTCTGGATACCCCAATCCCGCATGAACCTGCTGATAATGCAACTGCGGCCCTTAAGAATGCCTACAAGAAATCATGTGATGAATCTCTTGAGGTTAGCTGCCTTATGCTTGCATGCATGGAACCTGATCTTCAAAAACAGTTTGAGGATCAGGAAGCGTACGATATGATCATCGCGCTTAAGGACATGTTCCAAACTCAGGCTAGGACTGAGAGGTACAATGTTGCTAAGTCCTTTGTGGAATGCAAGCTGGCAGAGGGAGCAGCTGTAGGCCCCCATGTGATCAAAATGGTTGGTTACAGTCAAACTTTGGAAAACTTGGTTTTCTATTAGGCCAAGAGTTGGCTACTGATTTCATTTTGGCATCTCTTCCATCTAGCTATGGGCATTTCATTTCGAACTACCATATGCATGGGGTGGAGAAGGGCCTTAATGAATTATGTGGGATGCTGAAAACAACAGAATGTGACATTAAGAAGTGTGCAGGGCATAGCCATGTGATGGCTGTGCAGAACAAGCCTAGCTTCAAGAAAAAGGGCACTTCTTGGCAGAAGAAGAAGCGCAAGGCTAGAGATACGATCCCTAAGCCGAACCCTGCACCCAAGCAAAAGGCTGGACCTGCAGGAGACACTGAGTATTTCTTTTGTCACGAATATGGCCACTGGAAGAGAAACTGCAGCAAGTACTAGGTTTCTTTGAAGAAGAGTGGAAGTAAGAGTACTTCCCACTCAGGTACGCTTGTTGTAAATATTGTGGACATTTTTCTCGCAGATTCTTATGTTAACTCTTGGGTATTTGATACCGGATCGGTTGCTCATATTTGCAATTCGATGCAGGGGCTAATAAGAACTAGAGAAGTGTAGAAAGGCGAAGTGGATTTTCGCATCGGAAATAAAGCAAGGGTTGCTGCATTGTTCATCGGCGTCATGCAACTTCACCTTCTGTCAGGATTTTTTATGGAGTTAAATAATTGTTATTACATTCCACGTATGGGCTGAAACATATTATCACCTTCATGTTTGATGAGGGATGGTTATTCATTCGCGAGTACAAACACTGGTTGTGTAATCTCTAAGAATGCTATGTTTATGGCTGATGCTCCCATTGGGAATGGGTTATTTATTTTAAATCTTGATGATGCATCTGTTTACAATGTTAGTGCTAAAAGGCTTCGGCCTAATGATTTGAGTCCTACCTATTTATGGCATTGTCGTTTGGGGCATATAAGTGAAAAGCGCATGAAGAAGCTCCATGGTGATGGTCTTCTAACTTCGTTTGATTTCGAATCATACGAGACCTGTCAAGCTTGTTTACTTGGAAAGATGACCAAGACGCCTTTTATGGGTTTTCCCGAGAGAGCGACAGACATGTTGGAACTCATACATACTGATGTATATGGACCAATGAGCACGACAGCCAGAGGAGGATATCACTACTTCATTACTTTCACTGATGAGTTCAGTAGATATGGCTATGTCTACTTGATGAAGCATAAGTCTGAAACTTTTGAAAAGTTCAAAGAGTTTCAGAATGAGGTAGAGAATCAACGTGGAAAGAAAAATAAAGGCCTTGCGATCTGATCGTGGAGGTGAATATTTGAGTCACGAGTTTAGCAATCATCTTAAGAGTTGCGGAATTGTTCCATAGCTCATGCCGCCTGGAACGCCTCAAAGAAACGGGGTCTCTGAATGGCGTAATCAAACTTTGTTGGACATGGTTCGATCGATGATGAGCCAGTCGGATTTACCATTATCATTTTGGGGTTACGCGCTAGAAACAACAGGTTTCACACTAAACAGGGTACCATCTAAATCCGTAGTTAAGACACCATATGAGATGTGGACTGGAAAGAATCCTAGTTTGTCTTTTCTAAATATTTGGGGTTGTGATGCATTTGTCAATCGACTTCAGTCGGACAAGCTAACACCCAAATCGGATAAATGCATATTCGTGGGATATCCAAGGGAAACCTTAGGGTATTACTTCTACAACCTAGAAGAGGGCAAAGTGTTTGTCGCTCGTAGCGGTGTTTTCCTAGAGAAAGAGTTTCTCACAAAGGGAACGAGTCGAAGGTCGGTGTGAATTGAAGAAGTTCAAGATGAGCCAGTCGGGGATGCTTCTACGAGTGATGCTATTGTAGCAGAACAAGTTGAGGAACCCGTGGCAATAGAAGCACCACTACCACGAAGGTCGGCGAGGCTCCGCGAAGCGCGAGAGTTATTATTGTTAGACAATGATGAGCCTGCAACCTATGCAGAAGCGATGGTGGACCCAGACTCTGAGAAATGGCTGATTGCCATGAGATCCGAGATAGAGTCCATGGAAGACAATCAAGTTTGGAACTTGGTTGACCTGCCTGATGGTTTTAAAGCCATCTAGTGCAAATGGATCTATAAGAAGAAGATTGATATGGATGGAAATGTTCACATCCATAAATCTCGACTTGTTGCAAAAGGTTTTCGACAAGTTCAAGGAGTTGACTATGACGAGACTTTCTCGCCCGTAGCGATGCTTAAATCTATACGGATCATTCTAGCCATTGCTGCATATTTCGATTATGAGATATGGCAGATGGACATCAAGACGGCTTTCTTAAATGGAATCCTTAGTGAGGACGTGTATATGATGCAACCCGAAGGTTTTGTCGATCCAAACAATGCTGGAAAGGTATGCAAACTTCAAAAGTCTATTTATGGGCTGAAGCAAGCATCTCGGAGTTGGAACATTCGATTTGGGAGAAGCGGCATTCCTATGCTCGAGTCTGTTAAGACCTCATTGAAAAATAGTTTTTCTATGAAGGACTTGGGAGAAGGGGCATATATTCTAGGTATCAAGATCTATAGAGATAGATCAAGGAGGCTAATTGGATTAAGCCAGAGTACGTATATTGACAAAGTGTTGAAACGGTTCAGCATGGAAGAGGCTAAGAAGGGGTTCTTGCCCATGTCTCACGGCATTAAACTCAGCAAGACTCAGTGTCCTTCGACCACTGATGAGCGAGAGCGCATGAGTAGGGTTCCATATGCTTCAACTATTGGATCCATCATGTATGCAATGACATGTACTCTCCCAGATGTTTCCTATGCTCTGAGTGTTACGAGCAGATACCAGGCTGATCCCGGTGAGAGTCACTGGACAGCGGTAAAGAATATCCTTAAGTACTTGAGAAGGACTAAGGATATGTTCCTAGTTTATGGAGGTGAGGTTGAACACAGTGTAAATGGGTTACACAGATGCGAGTTACCTTAACGACTCAGATGACTCGAAATCGCAATCAGGTTATGTGTTTGTCATGAATGGTGGTGCTGTGAGCTGGAAAAGTTCCAAGCAAGATACAGTTGCCTCCTCTTCAACAGAAGCTGAATATATTGCTGCCTCAGAGGCTGCAAAGGAAGCTGTTTGGATTAGGAATTTCCTGATCGCTCTTGGTGTGGTTCAGGGCGCGTCCAATCCCATGGATGTTTATTGTGACAACAATGGTGCTATTGCACAAGCCAAGGAACCTAGACAACACCATAAGAACAAACATATTCACATGCGTTACCATCTGATTCGTGAGTTCATTGATGATGGTAGTGTCATGTTATGCAAAATACATACGGACTCAAAAGTTGTTGATCCCTTGACAAAGCCACTCCCGCAGCCTGCGCATGAAGCGCACACAAGAGCAATAGGTATTAGATACTATCTAGATTGACTCTAGTGCAAGTGGGAGACTGAAGGAAATATGCCCTAGAGGTAATCATAAAGATGATTGTATTTCATTTGTATCCATGAGTTTTTATATTGTTCTTTGAATATCCATATATCAGGCAACTTGTATTGATTGGCAATTATGTGAATTACTTGTGAAACTCTTTACTTGTATGGTTATCAAATAGTTGTCCCTAGTCGGAGTTCATGTGAGGACACACGTGAATATTAGACTAGCACATCGATTGGTTGATGACTATGTTTCGCAAGTCATAGACATGGAGATGTCAAACCAATGATGTGGACACATGTTAGGAACATGGGGTTGGACTGACCCAACTTAAGACTGGCAATAATACTTGCAGCTCTCTCTACACATCATGTACATTTTGTCCTTAGACCTGAGATTGCCGCATGTACTTGAGATGTGGATCGACCTACTTTGAGGCTATCAAACACTACTCCGTAACTGGGTAGTTATAAAGGTAGCTTTCGGGTTTGTCCTGATACATGTTGCACGACATCGGTCAATCAAGATGGGATTTGCCCCTCTCTACTTGAGAGAGATATCTCTGGGCCCCTCGAGTGATCGGATCCAGAAATGCATGGCTGTGCTACATATGGTTAAGAGTTAACCTAGTAAAGGAATTCCGTATCACAGTATTGAGAAAGAGAGGTCAGCTTGGAGCTAGACCAAATATCGTGAGGCAAAGGGAAAGACATGTACTCTACCTTGTGATGGTTCGTCCGAATGATCTTTACATGCGTTTAGGAGTTGGCACGTCTTGCTAGAGGCCGCTACCAACTATTGACGGAGTAAGTGTACTCGTGTCATGTCTATGCGTGTATGAACCTATAGGGTCACACACCTTAGGGGCTTGAAGCCTAATGAGGATTGGATCCGAATTAGACCAGGCTTAGGCTGCTAAAGTAGAAGCCCACCAGGAATGCCTATATAAGAGAGAGTGAAGCGGGCTGATTAGGGTTGAGCATTCCACCCAGCCGCCACTCCTCTTACGCCTGCTTGCACGAGCGGACCTAGCAGTCTGCCATGTGACCTTCCACTCCGGACGTATGGATACCTCGGAGGTGCTGCAGCTGTTGCACTTGGACGAGCCGCGCAAAGGGGAGCTGCTCGTGGGACGAGGACAAGGAGGAGACGTAGAACATCTACACTGCCGCGACGTGCTTCATCAAGTTCCGCAACTGCGCGTCTAGCGGTAATCCCGTGATCTATGACAATAGCATTCCTGGTTGACTCGGTAGAATTTTTGATTTTACGCTAGTGTAGCCTACCCGTTACCCTATATGTAGATGCATAGCCCTTCTATAGATTTTACGGAGGTGTGTGTGTGAAGGACCTTGGTATTCCGCCTCCTTACACAATCGGTGTGCACATAGACAATGTTGTCAAACTTCGTGTCTAAACGCCCACACAGGGCTGTACGGAAATGTTGATTAGGTGCTAGCCTTTGGCTACGGCGAACAAAGCCTATTGTCAAACTATGGATTCTTCCAACATTTATGCCCGCGACTTTCTTTATCCACATGCCTATCATCAAATGTTCTTCTTAACTACCGCGCCTCTTGGGGCACAAAGAGATCTAGTACTCCATCTCAAAATATATGTCACAAATTTGTCTAAATTTGGATGTATCTGGATACTATTTAGTATATATAGATACATCTAAATTCAGATAAATTCACGATATCTAATTTGGATGGATCAACATCGAGTTCCTACACACGTCCGCTATGAGGAATATGGTACACTTTCCTAGACACCGATATGGTTTGTTCCAACGATTCCACCAGCCTCGGAGACCTAGAGCCCAGTTTGCGGATTGGAGGAACTAGTTATCTTTAGTTTTTGTATTAGTTTTCTGATCACTATGTAATGGTTATGTGTAAAACTAAGTTTTAGCACCCTATATGGTTATGCATCCCGACGCGTGAGACAATTCAACGCAACTATCATGTGTGTCAAAATGTATGTAGACAAAGTAATATTTTATCTATGTTTCTGCAAGTCCCATATTCAGTTATCCAGTTCAAATGCAGTATCTATAAAAATTAGGCGTTCCAACAAATGTTGCAATTTCATGCCCAAATACAAAACGATAGCTAAATACCACCTTGTCATCCATGCTAAACGGTGGCACTGCATTAGAGCGCATAACAAGAATGTGGTATATATTCATGATTGATGAGATGGACCTAGATTCTACTCTTATATTTGCATTAAATCGTCCATAGATTTGTTCCCAAAATAGTTGCAATGGCTGGTGAACCTCACTCTCTGTGTACAATGCTTCATCAATGAGTCTCTGGTGATGCCATGCAAAGTAAACATGATTGTCCTCCTCATTAGTTAATTTAGACTCTCTCTTTTTCTTTATCGCAGACCTACGAAATTTAAACGAAAAATCGAATAAAAACACATTTGATATGTTCCTCTACCTCACACACAAAAGCGTAGGGAGAGAATGCACCTATTAGGCATTGTGCCGAACACCATGGATGTGTCCTGGAGATGACAAGAAGAAGACGAGGTGGCTGCGACCACAATGACGGCGAGCTCCGAATTGGCAGAAGCAGAGCTTGGCGAGCAGATTCACACAGCTGACAGATCTCCGGGGAGGAAATCACGTCCCACTGTGATGCCCTTGCTACGACCACACGGACGGCAACCTCCGAATTGGGACCTGCAGAGCAAGACCGAGTAGGCTCGCCATGTTGAATGTTCTCCTCCCAGTAGTAATTTCCATCCCGGATCCATGCCATGGCTGCGACCACAGCGACGGCGAGCTCCGATTTGGGATGGAGAGTGGTACTTAGAAGAGGGCCGGGGCAGGGAATGGATGTGGGTGCCAACTGCGATGTCTACATGGCAGCCCAGGTGGCAATCAAATATGAGTTCAAACTTTTTGATTTCAATCTTTTTGATTCCATTCATGCCGAAATGGCCCATCTAGGTAATTGGCTGGACAACCTAGGTAGCATAGTCTGATTGCAACCAACTCCAGCCCTCTGGAGCTCGTGAACTGTCAAACCTTAAAGCTAGATCTCCTCTAGGGTATTGGTGTTTGCACTATGATGCAAAACATGAACACCTTCGTGCAAGTCAAAAATCCGCTCAACCTCCCCTCTTTACATGACAGGTCTTATTTCCTTCTCACTCTTCTGGAGGTTCTCTAAAAGAAGATCGATTTCTGTAGAAGGAGAACATTTGATTTACATGACGCATACTCCCATGAGTTCCATCTTACGTCACAAATACCATGTGTTTCGCGTTAGAGATTGCAAGCCCGAACCTTCACCGAACGTTCCTAACCAATATACTTCGAGACTATCCGCTTGCATAGTGTATATTGTACCTTGGCATTGGAATCTTTCTATTTTAATTTTTTTTGCACATGTGGAATGCGGAGGAAGACGACAAGGTCGGTATACTTTGTGAAAGAGAAGAAGACAAGATCTCGGTCCGTTCTTTTTGCTTGTCAAGACCAAGTGGATGTAGTATTCACCTATCAATTATAGAGTATATAGTAAGGTTTCAGCTAGCCGGCCGGTTGTTGCAGGAGTAATCGAGTCACCAACCCCCAACTGATTGATCTGTTTTCGAGATCCACCTCGATCAATTTTGCTGGTCTTGGATCATTTCATCGATCAAGATCACTTCTCCAGCTAAAGCCATATGTAAGTGATACTAGTCTTTTTATTTCGTACTAGTACATGCATTGTTCCTGTGTAGTATATATTTTGATCCCGTGCCGTGTAACTATATTATGTTTGAGAATAATTTTGGAAACCTTGAATTACATGTACTTGCGAAACTGTATGGTATATATGCTTTCTTTGCAACAAGATTTGCAAATTTAGTTAAAAGTCGTCGCTGTTTGCCCATTTGCAGTGGATACAATAATGGCAGAAGGACCGCTAGATCTGCTAGTGTCGTTCTGGAAAGAGTGGGGGATCTTAGTGCTGGTTCTATTGAGTTTCTGGCTGCAAGTGATCCTCCTCATAACCGCCGAGATCCGCCGGCGCAAGGACTCCGGCGCACTAAAGGTGGTTGTGTGGTCAGCGTACCTGCTGGCCGACACGATGGCGATATATGCTCTTGGCCACATGTCCGTGACCAGCACGATGTCGCAGGAGCACCAACTGATGGCGTTCTGGGCGCCGTTCCTGCTGCTGCACCTTGGTGGGCAGGACAACATCACCGCCTACTCCATCGAGGACAACCGGCTGTGGCTGCGTCACCTACAGAGCTTCGTCCTCCAGGTCCTCGCAGCTTCCTACGTCCTCTACCAGTCTTCCATCGTAGCTCGCGGGACCTTACTCCGTCCCGCCGCCATCCTCGTGTTTGTGGTTGGTGTCGTAAAGTACGGGGAGAGAGTATGTGCACTCAAGCTTGCCTGCGTCAACAGTATCCTGTCCATGAAGAACTACTCCTACGAAGGATCTCCCAGAAAGAATCGATGGAGTTCCAATCCTCGCGACCATCCCAGACTTCCCAGTAGCATGGGGCCAGATCCCAAAATATTTCGAGCTCACCAGCTGCTGGATTTTACAAAGAACCTGCTGAAAGGGCCGCTGCCTGTTCTTCCAATTTACATGGATAAAATGCCTGACTGGGAGGAGATGTATGGGGTGGCCGAGATGCAGCTCTCGCTGATGCACGACGTCTTCTACAGCAAAGCTGAGATGATCCACACTTGGCACGGGTACTGCATCCGTGTCGTCTCGCTGCCAGCAACTTTCGCCGCACTCCTGTTGTTCCATCGATTCAGTGAGAAAGGTGATTACAGAAAAGAAGATGTCGCCGCCACCTATGTTTTGCTAGCTGGAGCCGTCATTCTGGAGATCATATCACTCTTTAGGGCCATGTTCTCCACCTGGACATACGGCAAGCTCATCAGGGTTAGCCGCTATCGTGTTGGTCGTGCATTAGCTCGTTTGGCTTTGATTCCACTATGGTTTCGGTATCATGTCGTCACGATGTATGAGATGTGCAAAGGAAAAGGTGGAACACGAACTACAAGATACTGGCGGACTCCTTGGGTCAACATAACTTTCTTTACATGTGCAGCCACTGTAAGGATAGTCGATGCAGCAAAATCGCGAGATGGATGGGACGGGAGGACTGGTGGAACATGCTGGTTTACACGTATTCCGTCCCTGTCTCGCCAGACATCAGTCAGCTGCTCAAGAAACATATGAAGGAAATTAAGGATGTCGATCATGAGAGTTCAGATCACATCCTAAACTCAAGGGGTCGGGCGGCACTCGAGAGGATACCAGGATTATACTTTGAGGTGTTCGGTAGCCTCTACTCCCGGCATGGTGAGACCATCCTTGTGTGGCACATCGCCACACATGTCTACCTCACCTGGTACAAGGTAAACCATGCACACCGGCCTCATCATCTTGCACGAGTTACCCAGGAGCTCTCTAACTACATGATGTTTCTGTTTGCCGCACGACCCTATATGCTTACTTTGGATGATAGTCGCCCAAAGTATGTCCAACTGTGCAACAAAGTGATCCATGATTGGAACGACTATAGCACTGAAGAGGATTTGCTCAGGTTAATACGAAACCGTGGAGATGCCATCAATTCCAGACTAACAATGAACACAATTATATGGGATGGTGATACAATTGACAAAGCATGTCAAGTTGGCGCCAAGCTCATCAGCAAAGATCTGGAAACACCCGAGGCTAACATGCTGGAGATGATCAGCCATGTGTGGGTGGAGCTGTTGTGCTCCGCGGCCCACAGCTGCACACCGGATTCTCATGCCAGACACCTAAGCAACGGTGGCGAGTTCATCACCGTCGTCGCCCTTATGCTGGAGTATGCCAAATCTGGTAATTTATGGTTTGGGTGATGGAAAAGTCTGCAAAATACATCCGCCGTTTCAATGGTTGTCACCGATCACGATATATGGAGAACTTGTAATTGTGTGGCGCAATCGTCCGAGTAAAGTTAACCAATAATGTGACACGAGTGTTAATTGTAAGGTAAGGACCTAGTGCATATATATATATTTCTTCTAGGATTTTTTGGAGGCAACTACTCCAATGATCGTCTCTTGTCTCTTTCCTCTACGTTTTACTCAATAGGTTTAGGGAACATATTTATTTCACATAACAAGTTCAGTCATATCTATATTTCATTTAATTGGTTTGTAAAAATAGGGGAGAATACTTTCTCATGGCTGACGCAACTGTGCCACCTGCCATCTCGGTATATATACTCCAGATGGTTTACACAGTTCAGGGTTTACACGTGTTATCGGATATGTGTACGAGTTTAGTTATAGTTAGATTTGTAATTAGCAAAGGGTTATATGTTGGAGTGAGAAACTTGTGATCTGGCCAAATATATAAAGGCACTCTGAGTAGCCAAAAGACTAGACGATAAGTTGTAGGTTACACACAAGATTGGTTTGAGGACAGCTCCCGTAGCACAGGTTTTCGGACCAGCGTGGCGTTTGAGATCTGATTGATAGGATTGTCGTTGGTGGCACTATGTTGATTAGTAAACAGGGAGGAATGCCCATTAAAGATGACCCGTGGATGTAAATGTTGACCGCTAAACTGTGTTACCAAATCTCGGTGTCGTTTGGTGATTACTTGTCCTCTTATGATCTACATGCGCCTCCGACGAAGCAGTATGAGTGGGCATAAGGTTATATGTCCGCATGCTAGCAGTGTGGTTCGGCAGTGTAGTCAAGTGGGAATCAACGGCATGCGCATAAGGTTCGCGTGTGTCTGTAGTACGACGTGCCGTGCATGATCATGTATCTACAAGGCCTCAAGCAATGCACATATGTATTGCGCTGGTATGGCGTAAGATGGAGCATGGTTGCAGTTGGCTAGGGTCAGACATGGGAGGCATGAAGGGGTTCGGGTAGAAAACACAAAATTTTCCTACACGAACACACCTAATGTCAAGATCTATCTAGAAAAAAATATTATAACAATGAAGGTTTCGGATACATACCCTTGTAGTCCAAAAGCGGTTAACGTTCTGAGGAGAATATGGATGATGTAGTCGTACCCGTAGCCGACCTCAAGGTCGTGAAGCTCCTCGCAAATCACCCCTTGCTCCATCGTGCAGCAGACCGGCTCACGACAATCAAGGTGCCACAAGTGGCAGCACCCTCGTGGTTTCGCACACATATGGTGTATGATGATAACTTCGAGTTCTCTGATCTCTGCCGAGAATGCGGAAGTAGATCCTCTAGTTGGAATCCATGCAGCGCAACGGTGTGATGCAGGTGTGCCATCTCTTGCGTATGCAGTCCTTCTAGAGACCACGCCATCACAAGAAGGCAACGAGAGAGAGAAAGAGAGATTTATTCCCTGAGAAAAATGACTCAGAGAATTATTGGTGTGTAAATTCCCACCCATGGGCACCACTTTATATAGGTGGAGGAGTGTTAACTCCCCAAGAGGTTTCCCATGTGGGACTAAACAAGGGAGAGGGGAGGGGAATGCGCCATGGGCCACCATGGCTGGCCGGGCGGGCCAGGTAGGCCCCACCACAGGCGCAGCCCTAGGCTGGCCGGGTGGGCCTCCCTTGGCCAGCAGCAGCCGTCCCTTGGGCGGCTTGGCCTCCCTCCTTCGGGTGGTTTCCCTCATGGGCCTTGTTCCCTTCGGGAATTTGGCCCATTAGTGGAAATTGCCCCTAAAATTCAATTTTAAATATTTATTTAATATTAATTACATTAATTAATATGAAACGCATATTATCAAATCTCATTTGACCTGAAACACCTTTCGGTTCACTCCGAACAACTTTGGATTCTCCCGGAACGATTCCGGTTCTCTCACGGAACTCTTTCGCTTTTCTCTTCTCTCTCATCCTGTGATTCCGATGATTCCATAATGATCTCCTAGTGTCATCGTACCCTTAAGCGTGTTACCCCAATGGCTCGGGAACATTACAGACATGATCGAGACTCCTTTCATATCATTGATCATTAGCGAGACCGGGATGCCCATAATGATCCTTGTGCATTTCACGACAAAATTTCATTTGAACCGCAAACATCGAATCCAATTCCCTTTGTTACTTCGATACTGATTTGTCCGAGATCTGATCATCAGTACTATACCTTGTTCTATATCGTTAGTCGTTACCGACAAGTACTGTTTCACTCGTTCCCGTGATATTCCATCCCCATGACCTAGTCACATGTTGTAATATTTATGGATGTAATCTCACCGAGTCGGCCATTTGTATCGTCCTGTCACACGGGCAAACAAATCCTGATCTTGATACATAGGCCTCAACTATTCATCTGGAATACCCAACATACACCGTTATAGTCACCCAGTTATGTTCATAACGGTTGATGCAGTCAAAGCAGTTTCAGGAGACACTGATTAATATGATCTCACGGTCTAAGGAGAAGGATACTACGCTTCTAACTATTCCAACGATGAACCATGTGACTTGATCGTGTCGTAATACTTATCATGGGTAATGTCCATCACATCATTCATAATGAAGTGACCTCATTGTCAGTTGATGTTAAAGTTAGTCCATGATCGGGAAACCTTGATCATCGGCTTCCCAACAAACTAGTATAAATAGAGGCTACTATAGACTTGGTCTGTTGCATACCACACATGTATCAATTTTTTGCACTTGATACAGTTATAGCACAATATGAAATTATTACGAACTAATTAAGATATCATAATAAAATCCATTTATGATTTACCTCTAGGGTATATCTCCTTCATTCTCCCACTTGCACTAGAGTACAAATAATTTAGCTTGTATTTTCTACTAATCATAAACCATATCACATATGTGTTTATTGATCATGCTTGCTTATAGAAAATGTCATGTCCTTGATCTTTTTTACCAGGTCAAAATATATTCTACAAATCATTAATGTCTCCTTATTTTGACATTTACACCATTATCACATAATATGTCGAAGTATTCGTTTGGCGACAGAGTGAGACTTTTTTCTAGTGTTTGCAATGACGCTTGATCAATCAATTAGACTTTCACGATTGTCATGTAAACTTTGGAAACACACTTAGTTGAAGTCGAACTCCATTAGCCAAAAACTACACTAGCCACTTCAGAAGTAGTCATATACTTCTATATCTATGTAGATCCTAATCAGTAGTACATGAAACACAATTATGGTACGTAATTTTGCTTTTTGCATTTTAATGATAAACTTAACTCTGGTTCAGTGATTAACTCAGGAATCACCTTAAGACATGTTCTTACAACTAAGAACTTGTTTTCAAACCAAAAACTTGGGTCACATTATGTCGAGTATACAACATGGTTATAACCTATGACTGAGGCATAGGAGATGCAACACATCTCTTTTCTTCCTTTTAACCCATGGTTGTAATATTGGGATTAACTCAATGCTTCATCTTGATATACAAGTAAGAACTACTCTTAACTTTTTCCATTCTGAATTATTTCAGAATCTTATCTAGGATATTCTGAACATCTTTAGAATCAACTTCATAAAGCATTTAGACTCTAATGTTTATTAAACATATCGATCCATCTCGATAGATTTCAACATTTACTGACTTGTTCATGTTCATCCATAGAATATTTACTAACTTAAATATTATAAATATCAGTTACATCATTCATTATATGTTATTCACATATTTAAGAATGTTGTCACGCTCCCACTCAAATATGATATCCATATATGCGATCCAAGGATTTCACTTAGATCCCACTCAAAATATGTCGTCTACGTATTAAGATTTAGGAAAGTTATTTAGCTTCAACTCAAATTCAGGCCTTCTCAATGTTTTGGCAATACCAAAATCAAGAATTCCAACTACGAAACTCTAGCATTTATTTGGTTTGACAAAACCTGCTTTGTTATACCAATTACAACCATGTCTTCAGTCTTTACATTGAAGAACACACAGTTTTGACAAACTTCCACTAATTATCAAATTGGAATAGTTGCTGGTGCAAATCCACCAGACTCAAGCATTGCTACACATGAATTTGTCATACTTTATAACAAATCGAGCTTTTAAGTCTTTCTTTAAGTTTCATTTATTTTTATGACTTTGCGGTCTTTTTGAAAAACCAAGTAAACATCTTTACTTAATAAGACCAAGTAACACAATATTTTGCAATCTTAAATGTAAATTAATATAGGATTTTACGACTCCTAGTCATTTTTCATAATTAGGTCCATCACGCTTCTTCGTAGTTCATAGGTATGTCTTATTTCATTAACATGACAAGTGAATCAACAATATAATTTTACAAACTTGCTGAATATGTATTCTTGAATCCTATTTATTTAGTAGAAGTATTCGCTAAAACTTCATGATCATCTATCATCAGTTTCTCCTCTATTTGTAGAGTGGTTTCTAGAAAAAATTATGCTGTGCCACTTGACAATCCGGAGGTAATGTCAAATATGTTGTTTTGAACTTCCACTTTCTTCCACCATTATTTTTATCGAGAAACTAAGGAAAGACAATATCTAGACAATAGTAGGTTTGTCCTTTCCAGTTGTGGAAGATGTATTCATAGTTTTCTAAGAATACACTACAAATATTTATTTATTCTCCATGACTTCAAACTATCGAAATCTCCAGAAACTCAAACATACCATAACTCTTATGGTGTTGTTTCCACGAATTTTCTAGATGTCCCTAATATTTCAAATGTGTGTCTTGTTTTTGATCTTTAACTCTAAACAATAATTACTTCCGTGTATGACATAATTTTAAACCATATGTATCCAATACAGTATGATCAGGCCCGGTCCTAAGATTTCAGGGGCCCAGGGCGAAACTAAAATTTTGGGCCCCGTTATAGAACTTTTAAATAATGTAAACTATACATGCTATAAATAAATAAAAAATAGAGAGTCTCTTATTTAAATATTTATATCAAATATTTTGAGCAAGCAAGCCGCCTCATTAAAAACCTTCCAGTCCCCTTAGGTACCCTGGTAAGGAAAAGAGTGCGTTTGAAACTTGCTGAAGTGCAATTACATATTACCTCAGAAATTTCTTCTCACACTTCTAGATGCGAAGTCATTGATGATGGTATCAATATCAATCTCATCTAATAATTTCTTCTCGATGCATATAGTAGCCAAACCATTTAACCTCTCTTGCGACATTGTAGACCTCAGATGGTTCTTCAACAATTTCAACTTTGAAAAGCTCCTTTCAGCCGATGCTAGAGTCACAGGCAGAGTAAATAAGATCCGATAAGCAATATAAATACTAGGATAGCAATCGGCTGCTCTGACATACTCAAAAATTTCCAAACCAGTCATTGATTTATTTGGCAAAGCATACCGGAGAACACCTAACTCAGAAATTAGATCGTTTAACTCAACATCACATGCACCACTTTCTAGAGATAAAGTGTGCGCAAGTTTAGTGCAACGATCTTTTATATGAGAACCATCCAATGACTTCCGAACTCATTAAGAACCCAAATATACTTTGGAAGGATTGGAGTTCTTCAAACCTGCTTTTTAGTGATGTGATTACCATATCAACCATGACTAGAAAGTAATTAACTTTAAAAGCATCCTCAGCTTGCAAGATTGCTTCATCATAGTCAATTTCATCAAAGTGCTTCTTCCTCTGAGATTTACGCTTTACTGGCAGTGATGGCTGTACGCCCATTTCAGATGCAATTTCCTTCGCAATGATCAAACAAGAAGCAAACCCATAATTTCTGAAATTTAGAAAGTAAGTACATATACCTTCAATTTGCTGTAAGGTAGAGTCAATGCACATGGATGGAGATTGCAACTTCTTGCTCACTCCATTTACAACAAATAAAATTTCGTGCCAAATAACCATACCAAATATGAACTCAAAGCTGCCAAGTACTTCAATTTTTTTTTTGCATCTGTTCTATCCTTGGGTTCATTTTCACGATCTTCACTCAACTCATACAAAGCTGACCTCAGTTGACATGGTTGATTTCTAATTGCCTTGACACTTTTGATCCTACTCTCCCAACGAGTATTGGACAAAGATTTCACAGTAAAACCTTTCACATGGCGAAGCAAACAACTCCATCGTTTGGTAGACCCAGCAAATAGAACATATATTCGTTGCACAATTCCAAAAAAGGAAACAGCTTTACCACAAGATTTAGCCATATCACACAAAGTGAGATTAAGACTATGACAAGCACATGGCATGTATAAAGCTCTTCGGTTTATTTTTAGCAATCGACTTTGCACCCCTTTGTTTTTACCTTTCATATTAGAGCCATTATCATAACCTTGACCTCTAATGTCATCAATATTAAGACCATGGGACTTGATGGATTCAACCAATATATCAAAATGCCCTTCACCAGACGTGTCATGCACCACCAAGAAACCAAGAAAGAATGCCTCAATTTTAATGCTGCCATCAATAATATGAACACATCAAACCAATAAACTCATTTGCTCTTGGTGACTGACATCTGGAGTACAATCAAGAATAACTGAGAAATATTTGGCCTCTTTAACAATCTTGATAACAGAACTTGTAATGCTAGAACCCATGAGAAAAATCAACTCATTCTGAATTTTATGGCTAAGATAATGATGATAAATCTCTTTGTTCTGAATGCGTCTGATGTGTTCTTGCATTACCAAGTCAAACTCGGCAACGATCTCAACACAAGCTAAGAAATTACCATTAAGATCATTGTAAAGCTTCTCACTAGATCCTCTAAATGCCAAATTGCGTTTACCAAGATATTTCACAATAGCAATTATTCTTAACAAAACTAGCCTTATGCGCTCCTTCTCCTTTGTGATTTGGTGTTGTATATCTTTATCTATTGTCTCATGTTTGCTCAATCTAGTTCTCAACTCACTCCAAAAGTTCATGTTTGTAATATGCTCTACACTAGCTTCATTTTCTTGCAACCTCTCTCTGATGTGTTTCCAATCTCTAAACCCATCATGCCCTAGTGCACTCTTGCACTTGAGAGGATTGATCAACTTACAGCAAAAACAAAACACTCTGTCAACGTGTTTCGAATATGCTAACCATTTGCGATCGTGTACCTCTCCATTGCTCATTTTTCTAGAGTAATGGGCATAAGAAAAATGCTTAATTTGCGATCTAATGGAAACTGAATATTTTCTTCTCTGATAGGACCCTTCTCCACTAATGTGTCCCTTGCTTTGTTATCAAGACTAGCTCAATTTGCTGGGTCATAAATATCCACACTAATCGGTTCGGCATCAACATTAGCAGGTTGTGTAGGAGATGAATTAAATGCGTGCTCAGAATCACTCACATTGTTATCATCCATGTTGATGTCAATGTTTTCTTCTTCCAGATCATCATTAGTTTGCTCCTCCACAAGAACTAATGCCAACTCGTCTGGGTTGTTTGAAGTGCTTGTGTTATTCTTCAAAAATTTGTCAAGAGCTCCTCTTTGTGATTCGATCAACGCATTTGTTTCTCTTCTCCATTTCCTTTTTGCACTACCAGATGGGCACTTCTTTGGTGGCATAAAGCCCTTTTTAGGTGCCATAACCACGCTGAAAATAATTAGATAATTACTAATCAAATTTCCATTAGCAAATTAGGGCATAGACAACGTAGTGAATTAGAGAAATTGGGCTACCTTCTATAGAGGAACTACGTTGATGTCTTGACTCAGACGAGGACTAGGAGAGTTCGATCGAGTGCAGCGATCTAGGCGACAGTTCACAGATCGCAGACGAGCGGCTGCGGGCATGCGGGCACGGTGCGCCCCGATGCGAGACTGCTCCGGATGCCGTGAGACTGCTCCGTTTTTCGAGTGCACCACGAGACTGCTCTGGATGCCTGATCCCGAATTCCGGATTCCTGATCGGCGATGCCGCGATGGGCTCTTGAGTCTTGACAAATTTGAAGCGATCGCTTTGTTTCCCGGGTAGATTGGCAATGCAGCGGTGGCCGGGTAGATGGAACACGAAGCGAATCAGCGATCTGCGTCTGCGTGGGTAGGTGGAACATGAAGCGACCAGACGTATCAGCGATGCAGCGGTGGGCAACTTCGATCGATCGCCTCCCGTCCATGTTCGCATGAGTAGAGTTTGGGGCCCGTTAGCCCAACTGCTAAGCTATTTTTTTTCTGAGGTAGACATATATATGGGCTTCTATACTACATAGGATATACCTGCAAGGGGCCCCTGAAAATTTTGGGCCCGAGACGGCTGCCCCTTCCGCCCCCCCTGGGTCGGGCCTGAGTATGATTATGATGCTTCTACATATCAATTTTGATTGTCCAATCATTGCAATTTGTGAAAATTTCTTTCATAAGTCCTTTTATGCCAACAACTTAACTCGAATATTCAGTCATGTCGATCAAATCGTAGACTTTGTATTCTTATTAATTTAATATCCTACTTCATTCTGAAATCATTTGAACAACTCAAATAATTTTAGACTTGTGTTTCATTAAGTAAATACACATATTCACTTAAACTCACAATAAAGTTTATGAAATAATGATTTTCACTATTTTGTTGAAATGGAATACATCATTATGTATGGTATTCAACAATTCTTAGCATATAACCGTTTTACCAGAATGCAGAGTTTTAGTCATTTTGCTAGACGAGGCATGGTTTTGCATAAGTCAAAAGATAAAATATCTCAAGACTTTATTTTTTTCATCACAATGAAAATATGCATTAAACACAAACATGACTAAAATAATATTGTCATTCAAAAATGATGTCATTATTAAACTTGGATATCGTTTAGCATTATAATCCTATATAAATGCTTAAACTATTATCATTGACATAGTGATGAGAATAATAGTGATGAGAATAAATCATTCATAATCGTAATTTGACCATAAAAGATATTACTCATAATAGTGGTACAACTGGATTATCTCTCACTTATATGAATAATAGTCTCGCCAAAGCAAAACGTGGTAATAAAGTTACAAAACAACGAATACGAACTTTATTCAAATCGACTAATCCAAATGATAAATGTTGAGGAAAGGAGTGATGTCAGGATCCACTATCTTGATTACCATAAGCATGCCATGTTGCCTCATTTTTGTCGGCAATTCTCAAGCAGACCATCATGTTTTTCATAAAACGGGGCAAGTATCAAATACTTCATAAACTGCAGTGAGTTTTGCAATAATAACTGATACATTGCAAATGTATCTATAATTTTTGATGTTCCATGCTTGGTTTTATCCACTTTCTTGTGTTTTGTTCCAACTTTGGAGTACTTTTCATATGATTTCTTGGACTAACCTATTAACAAGAGCCACAGTGCCAGCTGCCTGTTTTCTGCTGTTTTTGGTTCCAGGAAAGTCAGAAATGAATATTCTCGGAATTAGACGGGACAAAAGCCAAAGTGCCTATTTTTTCGGATGTGATCAAGTGCCAGAATACGAGACAGAGAGGAGCCAGAGGGCGGCCACACCACCTGGCCGCGTGGCCAGGCCTGGCCCGCGCCAGGGGGTGGTGTGGCCAGCCTAGGCACCCCCTTGGCCTCCCCTTCAGACTATAAGATGCCCTCGGGACGAAAACCCTAAGGACCCGATCAAAAATCCACGAACGAGTCTGCAGCCACCGTCATCTCCATCCCTAGATCGGGAGGGATCTGAAGCTCTTCCCGACACCCTGCCGGAGAGGGGAATTCACCCTAGAGGCCTTCTTCATCACCATGCAAGCTTCCGGTGTGATGCGTGAGTAGTTCATCCTTGGACTACGGATCCATGTAGTAGCTAGATGGCTGGTTTCTCCTCCTTTGTGCTTTCATGTTTAGATCTTGTGAGCTCCGTTCATGATCAATATCATCTATTTGTAATTCATACATGTTGTGTTTGCGGGGATCTGATGGATATTGAGATGCTATTTCAGATTGATTATTGATTCTATCATGTCTTTGTTATTTGAGATCTTGCATGCTTTCTGTTGTTAGTACTATCTTGGCCAAGTAGATGCTAGCAACTCCAAGAGTTAGTATTTATGCTTGATAGTGGGTTCATGCCTCTGGTAATCTGGGGAAGTGACAGAAATCTCTAAGGTACTAGATGTGTTGTTGCTACTAGGGAGAAAACAACAATCCTTTGTTCATAGAACAATCGTATTGTTTACTTTACACGCAGTTCGTAAAGCAATAATCTGTTCCTTGCAACTTAATACTGGAGGGGGTTCGGATGATAACCTGAAGGTGGATTATTAGTCATAGATGCAGTTGGATGGCGGTCTATGTATTATGTTGTAATGCCCAATCAAGTCTCAGAGGAGTCAAGATCATTAGTATATGCATGTATTGCTTTCTCGGTGTTTGTCAATTGCCCCACTGTAATTTGTTCACCCAACATGTTATCTATCTAAGGAGAGCCACCTCTAGTGAACTATGGATCCCGGTCCTTTTTCTTTACATACAATCTATAAATTGTTTCTGCTTTGTGTTTACTTTTTGCAAACTTTTACTTCTTTCCGTTCAATACGTTTAATCCTTTGTTTTCCGCAAAACACGGTGAGATTGAAAACCTCATCACAAGTTGGGGACAAAGTTCTGTGGTTGTGTTGTGCAGGTCTCCACGTTGCTACTAGCACCGGTAGTGCGCCCTGCCAAAGCTCAGCTAGTAACACCTTTGAGGTGTTTCCTTGCTCCTACTGGTTCAATTAAACCTTGGTTTCATAACTGAGGGAAAACTTACTGCTGTGCTCATCATACCTTCCTCTTGGGGTTCCCAACGAGCTCTACGTTGAAAGTCGAGAGCATCAATAACATTTATAATTTGTATATCCAATATATACCCTTTTCATCCATGACTTCTACTGCGATTAAGCCTACTTTTGAGAGTTATTAATTCTGGCGCGAACTCATGAAAGGTGACTGGTTCATCTTTCATGATTTAGCCCCTGACGACATCTTTGTAGATGAGAGGAAGCAAGTGTAACACCCAAATCTATCGCAAAGTATTCCCTAATCTAGTAGTTCACATCGTATGTGAGGCATTCATCATGCTCATGCATGATCGCTAAGTGATTCTTCCATCTTGGAAGTAAACTCGCCCAATGGCTCATACTCAATAAGCCTGACTTGCAAAGAGTATCTCCTTCATCGACCAAGTGTCAGTGTTGAAGAAACACAATTGCACCTCATCCACCATCAAAATGGAGTGTGGCTTTATTGGACGGTAATGGAGGAAACACAAGATTTCGTGGAGTCATTGGAATATCTCCCAATGGTTCTTGTATCAAGAAGAGAAGATCATCTATTATGAGGATATCCCTTAGGCATGGGTATTAATATATGAAGTTTGACCCTTCTAAAGTTTCACAATACCAAGGAAATTCCCACGGTTGCAAAGGACCTCAATGGGATAGGCCAAGATATACACAGATATTTGCAAAGAGATCTATACTAAGTTTATAATACGAGTTCAATAAAATTGAGCTCCAACTAAAATTGTCCTCCCTTGGACAATTTTAGCGATCACACGATCCCTTTACACTATATCATCCTCGATCATCATGGACTTTGATACATCTGCCAGGGTGGACTATATCCGTCGATCACATCACCCATGTGACTTGTGCTCGGTCTTTTAATCTATTGTGTTTCGAGGCCATGTATGTACATGCTAGGCTCGCCAATTTAACCTTAGTGTATTCCCAATGCATACATGGCTTGTACCCATTGTATGCAAACGCAGATATGTCTAGCACTTGGTCGCCACTGCCTGCTTCATAACTGTGAACTTTCTTGGTGGTGCACACTAAGAGACAACACTATTATAGGTATTAATAGGGATCATCTTATAATGCTACCATTGAGTATCTAATACTAGCACACAATGAGCTGTACAAGGTATCAATATCACATGTATATTAGTGATATTTTATGGTCCTTTTCCTCGCGCCATGATCTCCATGGTGCGCTCCGGCATGATCTCCATGTTTCCATCGGTACTGCGCCAAGTCCATGACGCCACTAGCTGGTCTTCTAGCGATAAAATGTCGCGAAGCTCCTCGCAAGTCAGTCCTTGCTCCATCGTGCATCACACCGGCTCACGACAATCAAGGTGCCACAAGTGGCAACACCCTCATGGTTTCGCACACATGTGGTGTACGATGACAACCTCTGGTTCTTTGATCCCTGCCGAGAGTGCGGAAGTAGATCCTTTGGCTGGAATCCCTGCAGCGCAATGGTGTGCTGCATGTGTGTTGTCTCTTGCGTGTGCAGTCCTTCCAGGGACCATGCCATCACAAGAAGGCAACGAGAGACAGAGAGATTTATTCCCTGAGGAAAATGCCTTAGAGAATTATTGGTGTGTAAATTCTCACCCATGGGTACCCCTTTATAAAGGTGGAGGGGGTGTGCCCTCCCCAAGGGGTTTCCCATGTGCGACTAAACAAGGGAGAGTGGAGGGGAGGCGCCATGGGCCACCATGGCATGCTGGCTAGGCTAGGTGGGCTAGGACGGTCTTTGTCTCGGTGGATTGGGAATATGTCCACCCTTGTGTTCCCTCTGTGTGGTCACCAGGGTGGCGGGGTGGGTTCTGATCACACCTCCTCCTCCTCTCGACGGGAGGAGGCAACCCGCCTCGACTGAACCGCTTCCACTTTGAGACATTTTGGTTGTCATAGCCTGGTTTCCTAGAGGTGGTTCGGGACAGGTGGGTGGTGGTTGCGGCTGCACCATCCCATGTATACTGTGCGACTGATATTTGGCATCACTATGCTAAATCTGCACACTAGTTTATGTGGGGATGGGGAGCGAATCTAGGGGGGTGGCGCATCAGGGTCAGAAAGAGGCACTCATGCAGGAGATTCGGGCTTTAGATTTACAAGCAGATGGCATGGGGCTTTGGCCAGAGGCCTGGTCCCATAGATACTCCCTGGAGACCTCCATTATGGATATCTATAAGGGGAGGAGGCGTTATGGCACCAGCGCAAGAATTGGACTCTCATGGGGAATCGAACACCACCTACTTCCATGCCATTGCTAATGGCAGAAGAAGGAAGTGCTCGATTCCCTGCCTCTAGGAGAAGAATATCTTACTGGAAGACCAGAAGAAGATTTTCTCCCATATTTATGCCTTCTACAAGGAATTGTTCATGGCAGCGCCACGCTCGGGCTTATCGCTTTCTCCAAACTTCTGGGGCGAGGAGGCCTTGGTGACCTCGGTGGAGAATGCGGAGCTTACGCTCCCATTTCTCCCATCTAAGGTGGTCATAGCTATCCGGGCCATAAAGGCCAGTTCATCCCCTGGGCCAGATGGGATCCTGTCATCTTCTTCTAGATGTTATGCGATCATCTGCACACGGTCATCATGCGTATGTTCTAGGAATTCTACATTGGGACTCTTGTGATGTCTAGGCTGAATTTTGGCGTGATTACCTTGATCCCCAAAGTAGTGGGGGCCACAGATATCCGCCAATTTAGGCATATTACTATTATCAATGTCATTCGACACATTTTTGCCAAAGTTTGTGCTCTTAGGATTGCCCCGGCTATGGAACACCTGACCCGCCATCTCTAGTATGTCTTCTTGACGGTACGCCTGATTCATGACGGGGTCTTTGCCCTCCATGAAATTATTCATGTGGTCAAAGTACGCCATCAGAAAGGGGTGTTTCTCAAGCTAGACTTCTAGAAGGCATATGACAGGTTGGATTGGGAGTTCCTTAGGTAGGTCCTCCAAAGGAGAGGATTTGATGATAGGGTAATTAGCTAGATAATGCAGTTCATCATGAGTGGTTCCACCACTATTAACATCAATGGGGAGGTGGGCCCTTACTTTAGACCCTCCTGCGGGGTTCCGCAAGGAGAACCGATCTCCCCCTTGTTGTTTAACTTGGCAGTGGATGCCCTTGCAGAGATTTTGGATAGGACAAAAGCTCCAGCCACATCTTAGGTGTGGTAGGGCATCTAATCCGTGGAGGAGGGATTTAGCCGCCTGTAGTATGCGGATGATACCATGATCATGTTTCGGGGCTCGGATCTTGACATCATTAACCATAGGTTCCTGCTCCTATGCTTTGAATCCATGTCAGGGCTCAAAATCAACCTCGACAAGAGCGAGGTTATGATCTTAGGCTTCTCAGACGAGGAGAGGCAGCGAATTGCTGATAACCTCAAATGTGGACTTGCGGATTTCCCTATCACGTATCTGGGGATGCCCATTAGAGACACAAGGGTGTTGATCAAGGATATGTCTCCCTGGTCGTGCGAATTCGCTCTAAGGCTGAACCCTGGAGAGCGTGTCTCGTGATGAAAGGGAGTAAGACGATCCTAATCAATTCTTGTCTCTCTAGCCTCACCATTTACCATATGGGGTTATACCTCCTACCTGAGGGAACCCACGCAGACTTTGCTAAAGAGTTGTCTAGGTTCTTTTGGGTGCAAGGGATGGCCACCATAAGTACCATAGGGTGAAATGGGCATATATATGTGCTCAAAATCCTTGGGTGCCTAGAGATTCTAAACTTTCGATGTTTTAATGTGGACATGTTGCTCAAATGGGTATGGCGCATTCTCTAGGATGAGGGAGGGTTGTGGCTACAGCTCATTAAGGTCAAATACCTATGGGGAATACCCCTGTTGGCATGTGAGCGTAGGGAGGGCTCCCAATTTTGGCGAACCATCCAGGATATTAAGCCTCTGATTAGGAGGGGCATTCTCTTCACTGTAGGTAATGACCCAGAGGCCCTGATACGTTGTAAACATATCTATAATTTTTGATGTTCCATGCTTGTTTAGTATCTACTTTCTTATGTTTTGTTCACACTTTGAGGTATTTTTATACATTTTCTAGGACTAGCCTATTAACGAGATGCCATAGTGCCAGTTGCCTGTTTTCTGCTGTTTTTGGTTTCAAAAAATCTAGTAAGGAAATATTCTCGGAATTGGACGGGACAAAAGCCAAAGTTAGTATTTTACCCGAAGCAACACGGAGTCTGGAGGGGAGATGAAGTGGCGCGCCAGGGCGGCCACACCTGGTGGCCATGCGGCCTGGGGGCGCGCCACTAGGGGTGTGGGCCCCCTGGTGCTCCACCGACCTTGCCCCTTCGCCTATAAAGGCCTCCCGAGACGAAAACTCTAAACACCCGATCAAAATTCCACGAAAGACTCGGTAGCCACCGCCATCTCCATCTTAGATTGGGAGGGATCCGAAGCTCTTCCCGGCACCCTATCAGAGGGGAGAGATCACCCTGGAGGCCTTCTTCATCATCATGCCTAACTCCGGTGTGATGCGTGAGTAGTTCATCCTTGGACTACGGGTCCATGTAGTAGCTAGATGGTTGGTTCTCCTCCTTTGTGCTATCATGTTTAGATCTTGTGATCTCCATTCATGATCAAGATTATCTATTTGCAATCTTACATGTTGTGTTTGCAGGGATCCGATGGATATTGAGATGCTATTTCAGATTGATTATTGATTCTATCATGTCTATGTTATTTGTGATCTTGCATGCTCTCCGTTGTTTGTAACTATCTTGGCCAAGTAGATGCTTGCAACTCCAAGAGGGATTATTTATGCTCGATAGTGGGTTCATGCCTCTAGTAATCTGGGGAAGTGACAAAAATCTCTAAGTTTGTAGATGTGTTGTTGCTACTAGGGAGAAAATAGCACTCATTTGTCCATGGGACAATCGTATTGTTTACTTTACACACAATGCTTAATGCCATTATCTATTGCTTGTAACTTAATACTGGAAGGGGTTCGGATGATAACCTGAAGGTGGATTATTAGTCATAGATGCAGTTGGTTTACGGTCTATGTATAATGTTGTAATGCCCAATCAAATCTCATAGGAGTCAAGATGTCTAGTATATGCATGTATGCTTTCTCGAATCTGTCAATTGCCCCATTGTAATTTGTTCACCCAGCATGTTATCTATCTTAAGGAGAATCACCTCTAGTGAACTATGGACCTTGGTCCATGCTTTTACCATTGCTATACCTTCTACTGATACTATTTACTATTTACTTTTTGCAAAAAATTACTATCTTCCACACAATACGTTTAATCCTTTGTTTTCAGCAAAACCGGTCAGATTGACAACCTCACTGTAAATTGGGAGCAAAGTTCTGTGGTTGTGTTGTGCAGGATTCCAAGTTGCTAGCAACACCTTGCGGTTGTTTCCTTGCTCCTACTGGTTTGATAACCTTGGTTTCATAACTGAGGGAAAACTTGATGATGTGCTCATCATACCTCCTCTTGGGGTTCCCAACGAGCTCTACATTTTGAGCCATCAAGCACTTTTTGTGGCGCCGTTGCCGGGGAGTTAAGGATAGCTTCACAAGGGGAGTCTCTCACAACCAATCTCTTTACTTTGTTTTTGTTTTGCTTAGTTTATTTCTGCTAAGTTTGCTTGTTTCTTTTTATCAAAAACACAAAAAAATTAGTTGTATTGGTTTGCTTCTTTTTATCAAAAATACAAAAAAATTAGTTCCTACTATAGTTGTTATTTTTGTTGGTATGTTATTGTCTTGATTTATCATGCTTTCTATCGATGGTTGGTTTCTTTGAAACTAGGTCTTATTGGCAAGGTGGGTTTACGGAAGAACAAAAATATTATTAAAAGGAATACAACTTATCATAAAAAGGGAAACACTTATGGGAACAAATTAATAAATTGTATACCATTGCTAGAAACGTGTGCTCTACTTATAATGTTACTTATTGCTTTGATAAATCTTGTTGCTGTAGGAGGTATAAACACCTCCCTTTTCAATGTGAGTATAATGATAATGTTACCATATCTTCTTATGCTAAGGGAAATTATGACTTTTATGATGTGGAACAAATTGAAGAATTTATTGCTTGTAAGGGTGCATTTGAACTTCCTTATTTGCTTGAAAATATTGATCATGCACCTTATAAATATGAGGTTTATGATATACTTAAATTTTGGTTTGATAATTACAAGGAAGAAAATTAATATATTCTTGAATATCTTAACAGATGCTCTCCACCAACGGAAGAGACTAATGCCTTGTAGGAGCCTTGGAAGAAGAAATTGCTGAAACTGGAAGCTCATTGGATGAAAAAGAGGAGGAGAGTGATGATCAAGAGGAGGAAGAATGGAGCAGCTACCCATGTCTACCTCTCAATAAGAGTAACTCTTTAACTAATACCTTATTCCATCGCCCTCCATGCTTACCAAAGGAGGATGAGTGTGATATTTATATTGTTGATTTTGTTCATGATGCTAATGAAAATCATTATAAGAGAGGAAATTATGGTTGTTGGAATTCTCATGTTACTAAAACCCCTCTCTTTATATTGAATGTTCCAAAGTTGCTCTTGTTTTATCTACCCATTCTTGTTACTATGTGCTTCTTTGAGATATTTTCTTACAAGATTCCTATGCATAGGAAATGGGTTAGACTTAAATGTGTATCATATTTTCTCCTTAATGCTCTCTTTTAATGCAATTCATATCCTTATGTGAGCATCATTGAAATTTATCATGCCTATCTTAATGGCTATAAAGAAAGAGCTTTTTGGGAGACAACCCAATATATTTTTGCTTTCCGTTTACTTTTGTTTATTTGAATCCTGGAAGTTATTGCTTCTGTAATAATCTCTCCTTATGCTTTTTGTGTAGTTTTTGTGCTGAGAAAAACCTCTAATGAAAGAGAAGTAAGACTTGGGAAAGTTGTTGTCCCGAAACAGATTTTTGTGCTCCACTGTAAAAAAAATCGTGAAGAATCTCTAAACGTCAGATTGAGCTGTAATTTTTTGTGCTTGTGCCCCAGGTTATTATCTAACTTTCCTTAGTTTAGGACTTTTTGATTTGAGCAACATAAGTTCTTAGACAAAAATTGTTTTTACCTGCTGGTCTGTTTTGACAGATTTCTGTCATTATTTGCATTTGCCTCTTAATCTCTTTCTCTTTGAGTTCTCTTTGATCACTTGATCTTTTAGAAGGAATTTCTACAGTAGCTTGTGTTTTAATGGAAGTTTTACTTGTGATGAAACTAAACCATAGGACCAATTATCTTGAATACACTAATGTTGCTAATGAGGATTGTGTGAAGTTTTGTATAAAGGAAAATTTTCAAGTGTAGGGAAAGAATAATATGATAAGATGAAGTATGGACAGAAGATCAAGCTTGGGGATGCCACCCGTGTCACCCCAAGAAATATTCAAGAAGTACAAGCGTCAAAGCTTGGGGATGCCCAAGGTATCCCCTTTTTCATCAATAAAAATCTCAGGTTTTCTTCCAAAACACTTCATTTTTATTGTTTCATCCACAATTGTGTTTTTCTTGGAGCGTCTTTGTTTTTGCTTTTAGTTTTATTTTGTTTAGTTTGCTTAAATAAATTTGATGGACCCCTGCATTCATATGATATTTCAAATAAGTTGATTGGTGATGGGAAAAGAGTAGGAAAGTTCATGCTTATAAGTGGTACAAAAGGAGTTTTGTTTTGACTGTGGCCTAGACTTTATCATGTCATGTTTGATATTGCTTTAACTTTATGCTTAGTAATTATTGTCGTAGCATGACTGTTCCAAACAATTGAGATTGCATGATGTGCCTTGAAAGAATCATGCGTTGTTTTAGCATAGAAAAGCATAATATTGTGGTATTCTCATTCGATGCTTTATTTGTGTTGACTTGGCACATGCTTACACCATGTTAAGACTATGTATCAATCACTTTAGCCTCTATGATAATTTAGTTTTTTTGACTTTTAATATCACTTTATGCTTTAATTAATAATGTTTTGTCACTTTGCATGATTATGGCCATTACTGCTCTCTTGGTTGGTCACTCCAAGTCTTTTGCTAAGCCTCCACATGTACTAAGTATGAGTTCCACTCATGCATCCAACCCCCAAGAAACCAAGTTATTCCAAAGAGTCCACTATAAATCCCTATGCATGGTGTGTTACACCATTCCAATTATATTCATGCTTTTATCTACCCTTCCAAATTATTAGGTGAAAATTAGTGATTAAGGCTCTCACAAACTTGATGGCACACTTTACTTTCTTTCACTTAATGAACTTGAACCATTGCGTCCATCTATGTTGCGTATATGTTGGCACTTTATAAGTTGAGAATTAGCAAAACCATGTTGTCATGGGGAACACTTTCAATGTTGCACTTATTATTCAGTTGATATCATGTTCTTTTGTTTATGGATCTCGGTGGTGTGAAATAAAAGGGGAGCTTGTGAGCTCATGGAGTTTGTATATGTGTTAGAGAAATGCCTGGGCCGCTAGCCTAAGGCATGCCTAATGATGGTGGAAATTTCCAGCATAACCATAGTGAGCATTCTGTGAAGCATCCTCAATAAAACCTACGCAAATAGCAAATAAAAAGATTGCTGAGATGCTCATTGTCTGTTGCCTTGTCATTTTGATATGGGATAGCTCCTGTATCATGGGGCAAGGGGTACCCCGTTGGCGGTTCTCCATGATACACATCACTGTTCAAAAAATCGTTTGAATCAGCGATTAATAGGCCAATTAATCGCTACTAGGGACCTAACCGTGTCGATTACCACTAATCCTTTGTGTTGATCCTTTATCCCGAATAATAGCTCTAATAGACCGATTACTAGGTATATTTCCGATTAACTACTACACTTGGTCCAAAAATTTGCAAAAGTTTCAATGCATCGCCCGTCCAACCGCTAGCCCGCCCCAATGAAGTAGGTTTTGCGATTCCTGCCTCCAAGAGCTCGATTCCCTCTGTCACTAACCAGTACCCTAGGTAGGTGGTGGGAGAAGAGCAACTTCAGAGGTCAGAGGAGAAGCATATGTGTTTTAATGGGGTTTGGGCTCTAGATAAGTAGGGTTGGGCATATAAAGGCCCATAAACTATTTATTTCTTATATACACGGGTTTTAGGTGCTAATTGATGTAGGTTGTACCGATTAATAGCCGACCGATTAAATCAGTTAATCATCCGAATTCCGATTAGTCGCTACTCCCAAGCCGACCGAGCAGTTAACGATTACTGATTTCCTCACCATTGATACACATATACTTACAATGACAAGAACTTACTTGTGACTAGAGTTGAGTAGCATGAGGTCTGGGACTTGTAGGCAAGGGGCATGAGATTCTCGGTGTATAACTTGCCAAGCATATCCTCATATTTGTTCACTTTAACCTTAATCACCTAAAAGATGCTTATGATAGAGGCAATGAGAGCTGAAAGCTAATAAGTACTATAATTTTTGGAAGCTCTTTATGAAACTTAAATCCCTATTTTCCTCTTATGAAGGGTCTTTCTTTTTACTTTTATGTTGAGTCTCCATCTTCTATCTTTATGCACCAATTGCGAGAGCATAATGACCATTCTTAGTTTAATGTGCATTGTCCCAACACTTATTGATTGATTCATAACTGTGATATTGCTTGTTCTTAAAATTATTTGTATCTAGTCACCCTTATGAACTTTGAAGGTGTCCTATGCATTTATCTTTTTCTATACCATGAAGGACAAGCTGAATACCATTCTTATTATGTTTTCTATATGTGAAACAAACAAACATCTTTTAATGCATTATTATTCATGAATCTTTTGTTTGTACCTTTTTCATGTTACAGCATAGTTGCTATGTCTTATTGTTAGAACTCTGTCTTTTATGTTCACTAGTAGAATGCCCGTGCGTTGCTACGGGATAAAATATTACACAATAGTCAAACAGTTGTTCTACTCCCTTCGATCCAAATTAGTTGACTTAAATTTGTCTAGATTCGGTTGTACCTAGACATGATTTATTATTAGATATATCCATATCTTAACAAATTTGAGTCAACTAATTTGGATCGGAGGAAGTAGTTTTAATAAAATGATGAATTCTCTTTCCGGCTTCTTTCCCCTGTATATTTGTACCGACAAAGCTGTCATCACTCACCCCACCTCTCCACTTCCATCATCGCACTTTCAAACATATATAGTCTCTCCTTACCATCCATTGGCTCTTGCACTTTCAAACATATATTTGTACTGACCCAGCAGATGACTATGCTCACTGTCATCTGGCATGACAATCCTTTATGGTTCTGGGGTTAGGTTTCAAGAGTCTGCAGGTAGGTCAATTTTCGAAACGTTTGGAAATATATGAAATGGTTATCCCGTACCGCTAGAGATTAGTATTGTGTTTGAGTTAAAAATAAAACCGTTCACACGTACCGCAAGAGATGATGACACTCTATTTTCTTATTTACAAATAATGAAGATGCACAAGGTGTAGTGATCAAATGACAATGTTTGTCCCTCTTACTCTCAACGGACAACAAATATAACACATTTATAACTGATGAAACTTTACGGTGTAAAGCTACTACATCCGATCCATATTAATGTTCTCAGATTCGTCTAGATTCGAATGTATCTAGTCATGTTTTAGTGCTAGATACATCCGAATCTAGCACTAAATCCAAGAACATTAATTTGGATTGGAGGAAGTAGGAAAATTAAACTAAAATAAAGATTTAGTCAACATGAACATGTGCAAATCTACTTCCAAAG
The DNA here is from genome assembly GCA_910589775.1 of Avena eriantha. Classification (NCBI taxonomy): domain Eukaryota; kingdom Viridiplantae; phylum Streptophyta; class Magnoliopsida; order Poales; family Poaceae; genus Avena; species Avena eriantha. The sequence goes on from OU342744.1 coordinate 2,784,201, forward strand.
ACTTAGTCAAATTTCAAAGTGAAATTCCAAAAAAAAGATACAGTTTACAGAATAGTGAACTAAAACATCTGCAAATACACTTCCATCTTCTCTAATTGTGGGAACCTTTGCCAGGTAGAGCCTTAGAAAGAATCACTTCCCCAGAACCACATAAGTTTCAATGGCACAATTCACTTTATGATACTCACAAAGGGAATATAAACTACAAAGATGAACTCAGCTATTTCTGGTTTGTGGAGCAGCAATAGGGATCAATCAATAGCATGTCAAGATCTCATGAGGATGGGTCAGGTCTGGCATCTTACTACTGCTCAAGCAAGCCCTATAAACTACAATAGAAGAGAAGAATTTAGGATTCATTTGTTTCTTCCATCTACACAATTAAACATGCAACGACTAAACATTTGGATTTGATGACTCCTTTACCTCAATGAATTTTCCAAGAAGCTGAATATTATTAGGCTTTAGTGAAAGAATATTCCTTAGCAAAGACCAGCTATCAACTTGAAATGAAAATATAAATAAGGCCAGTTAGTTGTAATACAATCCAGAATCTAGCTTCTGCTAGGAATATAGTACTACATGAAAATGAATTAATGTTACGTATAGAAAAAATAAACACTTACCAGCCCATTAGTGGAGTTGGATTCAGATAAGTTGTCGTCGGTAAATACAGAGCCTCTGTTATCGTTAATGTGCGAGAGTGTGTTTGTCTCCATACTGAGTTTGCCCATGTTGTCTCAGCGGCTCCCTCCTCGACACCGAGAAAAAATTAACGACCATGGTACTCTTCAACTCTTTGTATCTCTTTATCTGTGGCAACATATTGCCCTGATATCATCGAGTATTCTCCTGGAAGATCAAAGCAGGAAATGAGATATTTCTTACACGCAGTCAAGACCAGCAACATATAGTATTTTAAAGCATGTCATTGGCATGAAATAAGGACAAACAGTACCTTTACCCATTAACCGCTCAAAAATTAAATTCCTACCGATATGAGCTTCAGTGAAGGACCATGAGATTGCAAGATAATAATTATTGGGAAAACAAATAACCAAGTACAACAATCACACTAAAGCATTCCTACATTTGTGTGCGTACACGTATCAAGAGCCACGTGAGGTACAAATTCCAAGGCTTTATTAATGGTGCGTAGATTGATAACAAACCAGTGTGAAGAGGGAAGATTCGCACACTATATGAATAACTCCTGTTGTCATGCGAGGTAAGTTAGGCTAAACATAGTTTGGACCATGTCGAGTCTGGTTTCTTAGGAGAGGCAACCTCACAGACACTGTATGTATTCATCGATGACTTAGTCAATTTTACGGTCAGGACCAGGGGCTCAAAGTATCATCACAATAATGATTGACAATGCCTACGAATAATCAAATAAATTATTTTATAGAGATAGTATATTATGCTCAAAAGTTATTGTTCTCTCTAAAAAGTACGATAGCAGTTAGTGAAGTCCAGATATGTGAAAGGTAATTTGATAATGATAAGATCATCTGAAGTCCTACTTGCACAAAGAAAAATGGTGCATTCCATATAAGAGAAAAGCTACTACAAGTGGCTACCATGCTTAGAAACAGGCAAGAGTTCATCCAATCATATCATGCTTATAAATGATAGAATTTTACAGAGGTGGGCGGTGCCTAATTTTCAAGCATAGTGAAGTATAGCAATCTGTTATTAGCTTGTGCCGGCGTTTTTTGCGCTAATGGTAGTTCTTGGGCTACAAGTGTTATTATACAATAACAGAAGTGGACCATCATAGCTTTGTCAGAACTTAAAACATCCAAATGGCTTATGTTAAGCATGACTAACAAACAAAACTGGCATGTGTCAATATTCAGTATAATATGCTGAGCATATCTATATTGGACTGAAATAGCCCTATACATAATTTCGTCGATGAACGGTATTATTTACTCCAACTATATCTTCATACTCTCTTTGTGATTATAGACTTTCGTATGGGGTCAATAATTTTTGACTCAACAACAAAATTTATGTTTTAGAATGTTCAAATGGATATCTTCCAAATACAGAAACAAACTAAAGTACCAAACAGTAGATGGAAAAACAAACTGCTACAAGAAAATAGTTCTAGGAGATCCATATTTTACACATATCGCCTTTAATCTAATAAGCAATAGATAATTTGAGATAAGAGGTATGTACTATTTTTATATAAGGGGTTTGCACGTACGAGGTGGGTGCTATGGGGTATCCATGGTCGCTTTCACAACTCCCCGACAAGCCAATCAGTGGAGTTGTGTCCCAAGTTATAATGAAGGAGCCGCTAATGTAGGTGATGTTGTACCTGCCAAGGCTACAGAACAACACGGGCTCAAATATCATTATGTTTCATGGATGCTAGCAGATGCAGATGTCTCCATCGATGCCAAAGTTATGATACTTTGTTTAAGATATATATTATATAGAAGACCTGCATGTTTGATGGTCTGTTCCATAAAAAAATTTAGATTTGTGATATGGTTCTGATATTAATTAGAAAACCTTTTAAGATATCAATAAGAAGACATTTTATCCACAAGAACCAAGTTACAATATATTCACTGATCATGAGCTGCACGTCATGTGTAAGGCATAATTTGAAACATGCCATCTGTGGATTTTTTGAGTCATCGAATGTCGGACAATCTTGTCTATGAAATCTGAATAGCAACAACATGATTCCCAGGTTTTCATTAATGATAGCCTAAAAGAGAATGTATTCTTACAAGTGGAAACATGTACGAGGGATAAGCATTTTTCATGCATAACTTCATCTTGCCGGATATGAATAATTGTGTGGCTCCCTGATGTCAAGCAAGCCCTGCATGCTAATGTAACAGTTTTCAATTATTATAGCCATTATTAATTTATTATAAACTTACACTCTAGAAGAGATCAGAGGAGCCTAATTAGTAATATATTGCAAAGTCAGGAAGAATTACACCAAGATGAGGATGAGCTATGGCAGGTCAAAGCTATGGTTCATAGCCTTCCAAGCATCAAACACTACATCATTTCCCGCCCCCTACCCGCATTTGCTGCCTTACGTGCATCCGCCTCTTCTACATCCATTCCTGTGTGCAGCACAAACACATCAGTACATTGAATGATGCTGGTACCCGCAAAACAAACCTCCATAGCACCGGCTCATCTAGAAACGCTGCCGGTAATTTACACACAGTACATTTTCAGTTCTTTTGCGTTCCTTAATTAGCGTCTGATTTTGCTATGTGCTCTAGTGATCATCATCACCAGGACATGAGTTCGTTCTATTTTTGTCATCTACAAGGACTGAACCTTTCCACCATCTGGTTTTGAACTCACGTCATCTAGTTTCCATCTGCCAATTCTTGCCAATACTTCTAGTCTCCTTCTAAGTATTCCACCAATTCTGATCAACCATCATTAATATTGTCCATCTATTTTAGCACTACACCAAGTATGTTGTTTCCGATCCATCTATTCCTTCTACTCGCATACATCACATCTACATGCTAGTTGTGCGCAGTAAAAGATCTGAACCACCCCCAAAAATTTGCAATGGAAAAATGATATGAAGGAGAAGGCAAAACCACATTCTAAGTTGAGGAGATCAGCATGATTGCGCACAGTGAAATATCGGCATGCTTTATGATGTATATAATGAACAGGTTGGAGGAGGAGAATAGCAGTGACTCATCGCGTGAGGTCTTCGACGAGATGGAGGCGCAGTCATGGTCGAGTGGCAGGGCAAAATCGGTGCGTAGATCCTGGAACGCACGCCACATCGACGATGCCCTCGCGTCCAGGACGCCTGCGCAGAGCCGGATCCGGATTCATGATAACGGCGCCCACGTCGGCTTCTTCGCCATCATCCCTGTCCCAGCGGGGGCTACCAAGTCAGTCGTCCACACCAAGATAGATCCCTCCATTGCCCCAAGATTTCGGCTTATTCGTCATCGTCCCCTTCGCGGCACACGACTTCTGTGTCCCCAGAAGCACTGATGACCGATCAGCGTGTAGGGACGCGGGACTGTGTCTCTGAGGCGAAGGAAATCGTCGATCTGGGGATGGGTGGCTGATGGGTCTAGGGGAGGGGCGGGAAGGGAGGGCGTCGCTGATGGCCAGTCCAGGGACAGAGGTGGGGACTTGGAAGGAGATGAGAACGTGGGGATCAGGGTACTAGGCGTAGTAAGTGGGGTTGACTCGGCTGTGGCCTGTGGGTCTAGATTTTTTCTTACTAGACGCGAGACGGGAGCGACGAAGCGGACGAAAGGAGGGAGCGAAACGCAGGGCTGGCAGAACACAGAACAGTTCATCTTTTTTAGATAGTAGAGATGTTAAGAGTACTTTGATCCCAGCTATCAATGCTTTACAAATATGATGGTGCATGTCACCTCAAAAAATATTCTTTTTAGCACTTACCTACTCGAGGACGAGCAGTAATTAAGCTTGGGGACGTTGATATGTCGTAAACGTATCTATAATTTTTGATGTTCCATGCTTGTTTAGTATCTACTTTCTTATGTTTTGTTCACAATTTGAGGTATTTTTATACATTTTCTAGGATTAACCTATTAACGAGATGCCACAGTGTCAGTTGCCTATTTTCTGCTGTTTTTGGTTTTAGAAAAGCTAGTAAGGAAATATTCTTGGAATTGGACAGGACAAAAGCCAAAGTTAGTATTTTACCCGAAGCAACACGGAGTCCGGAGGAGAGACGAAGTGGCGCATCAGGGCGGCCACACGTGGTGGCCGTGCGGCCTGGGGGCGCGCCACCAGGGGGTGTGGGCCCCTTGGTGCTCCACAGACCTTGCCCATTCGCCAATAAAAGCCTCCCGGGACAAAAACCCTAAACACCCGATCAAAATTCCATGAAAGAGTCTATAACCGCCGCCATCTCCATACCTAGATCGGGAGGGATTCAAAGCTCTTCCCGACACCCTGCCGGAGGGGAGAGATCACCCTGGAGGCCTTCTTCATCACCATGTATGCCTTCGGTGTGATGCTTGAGTAGTTCATCCTTGGACTATGGGTCCATGTAGTAGCTAGATGGTTGGTTCTCCTCCTTTTTGCTATCATTTTTAGATCTTGTGAGCTCCGTTCATGATCAAGATCATCTATTTGTAATTCTGCATGTTGTGTTTGCAGGGATCCGATGGATATTGAGATGCTATTTCAGATTGATTATTGATTCTATCATGTCTTTGTTATTTGTGATCTTGCATGCTTCCCGTTTTTAGTAGCTATCTTGGCCAAGTAGATGCTACCAACTCCAAGAGTTAGTATTTATGCTCCATAGTGGGTTCATGCCTCTAGTAATCTAGGGAAGTGATAGAAATCTCTAAGGTTGTAGATGTGTTGTTGGTACTAGGGAGAAAACAGCAATCCTTTGTCCATGGGACAATCGTATTGTTTACTTTACACACAATGCTTAATGCAATTATCTGTTGCTTGCAACTTAATATTGGAAGAGATTCGGATGATAACCTGAAGGTGGATTATTAGTCATAGATGCAGTTAGATTACAGTCTATGTATAATGTTGTAATGCCCAATCAAATCTCATAGGAGTCAAGATGTCTAGTATATACATGTATGCTTTCTCGAATCTGTCAATTGCCCCGCTGTAATTTGTTCACCCAGCATGTTATCTATCTTAAGGAGAATCACCTCTAGTGAACTATGGACCCCGGTCCATGCTTTTACCATTGCTATACCTTCTACTTTACTATTTATTATTTACTTTCTGCAAACAATTACTATCTTCCACACAATAAGCTTAATCCTTTGTTTTTAGCAAAACCGGTGAGATTGACAACCTCACTGTAAGTTGGGAGCAAAGTTCTGTGGTTATGTTGTGCATGATTCCAAGTTGCTAGCAACACCTTGCAGTTGTTTCTTTGCTCCTACTGGTTAGATAACCTTGGTCTCATAACTGAGGGAAAACTTGCTGCTGTGCTCATCATACCTTCCTCTTGGGGTTCCCAACAAGCTCTATATTTTGAGCCATCAGACCATCTTCTGGTTGGATCCTTGGCCTCAGGGGACTCCTCTATGTTAGGAGTTCCCTGTGCTTTTCTCCATTTGCGCAGATCCTATGATGTTAGTGGCTGAGGCGGAGCAAGGGGCGTCTGGAACATCCCGTTCTAGAGAACCTTTAGCGACACCGAAGCGGTTGACTTTGGGAGTTTGCGAGGCGCCCTTCTTCTGGCCCTCTCAGCTGGGAGGGACGGGGTGTCATGGTGCGAGTCTCCTTTAGGAGCATTTCCAGTTAGTTCGGCGTATAGGTCCATTTTCTAGGGTCCGGAGCTCCTGTGGACGTCCCATCTTTGGAAAGCCCCCATACCCTTGAGTCCGAGGATTTTCCTGTGGCAGTTGCTACAGGATCACCTCCCCTCTAGGGTAGAGGTGGCGAAGCGGAATGGTCCTCGCAATGGGATTTTTTCATTATGTTGGACCCCGGAGACCTGTGCCCACATAATGTTTACGTGTCCTCCCGCTCAGTTTCTATGGATTTTTATCCAGGAAGCCCTGGGCCCTGCCTGGCAGGCTCAGGAGCTCGGTCAGTTCCTAGAGACGGAGCAAACCATTGATACATTGCAAATGTATCTATAATTTTTGATGTTCCATGCTTGGTTTTATCCACTTTCTTGTGTTTTGTTCCAACTTTGGAGTACTTTTCATATGATTTCTTGGACTAACCTATTAACAAGAGCCACGGTGCCAGCTGCCTATTTTCTGTTGTTTTGGGTTCCAGGAAAGTCAGAAAATGAATATTCTCGGAATTGGATGGGACAAAAGCCAAAGTGCCTATTTTTCTGGATGTCATCAAGTGCCAGAATACGAGACGGAGAGGGGCCAGAGGGCGGCCACACCACCTGGCCGCGCGGCCAGGCCTGGCCCGCGCCAGGGGGTGGTGTGGCCAGCCCAGGCACCCCCTCGGCCTCCCCTTCCGACTATAAGATGCCCTCGGGACGAAAAGCCTAAGTACCCGATCAAAAATCCACGAAAGAGTCTGTAGCCGCCGTCATCTCCATCCCTAGATCGGGAGGGATCTGAAGATCTTCTCGGCACCCTGCCGGAGAGGGGAATTCACCCTGGAGGCTTTCTTCATCACCATGCAAGCCTCCGGTGTGATGCGTGAGTAGTTCATCCTTGGACTACGGATCCATGTAGTAGCTAGATGGCTGGTTTCTCCTCCTTTGTGCTTTCATGTTTAGATCTTGTGAGCTCCGTTCATGATCAAGATCATCTATTTGTAATTCATACATGTTGTGTTTGCGGGGATCCGATGGATATTGAGATGCTATTTCAGATTGATTATTGATTCTATCATGTCTTTGTTATTTGAGATCTTGCATGCTTTCCGTTGTTAGTAGCTATCTTGGCCAAGTAGATGCTAGCAACTCCAAGAGTTAGTATTTATGCTCGATAGTGGGTTCATGCCTCTTGTAATTTGGGGAAGTGACAGAAATCTCTAAGGTACTAGATGTGTTGTTGCTACTAGGGAGAAAACAAAAATCATTTGTTCATAGAACAATCGTATTGTTTACTTTACACGCAGTTCGTAAAGCAATAATCTGTTGCTTGCAACTTAATACTGGAGGGGGTTCGGATGATAACATGAAGGTGGATTATTAGTCATAGATGTAGTTGGATGGCGGTCTATGTATTATGTTGTAATGCCCAATCAAGTCTCAGAGGAGTCAAGATGATTAGTATATGCATGTATTGCTTTCTCGGTGTTTGTCAATGGCCCCGCTGTAATTTGTTCACCCAGCATGTTATCTATCTTAAGGAGAGCCACCTCTAGTGAACTATGGATCCCGGTCCTTTTCTTTACATACAATCTACAACTGTTTACTTCTTTGTGTTTACTTTCTGCAAACTTTTACTTCTTTCCATTTGATACGTTTAATCCTTTGTTTTCTGCAAAACACGGTGAGATTGACAACCTTATCGCAAGTTGGGGACAAAGTTTTGTGGTTGTGTTGTGCATGTCTCCATGTTGCTACTAGCACTGGTAGTGCGCCCTGCCAAAGCTCAGCTAGTAACACCTTTGAGGTGTTTCCTTGCTCCTACTGGTTTGATTAAACCTTGGTTTCATAACTGAGGGAAACTTGCTGTTGTGCTCATCATACCTTCCTCTTGGGGTTCCCAACGAGCTCTACATCAACACCGCCATCAAGCATTTTTCAGGGCACCGTGCATTGAGCCATCAAGCATTTTTCTGGCACCGTTGCCGGGGAGTCAAGGACATCTTCACAAGGGGAGTCCCTCATAACCAATCTCTTTACTTTGTTGTTTTTGTTTTGCTTAGTTTCTTTTTGCTTTGTTTGCTTGTTTTGTTCTTCAAAAATCCAAAAAAAATTAGTTTTACTTGTTTGCTTTCTTATTTGAAAACCCAAAAAATGACTACTCTTGAAAACACTAAGTTGTGTGACTTCACTAGCACCAACAACAATGATTTTATGAGCACACCTATTGCTCCACCTGTGGCTGAAAATACTTTCTTTGAGATAAAACCTGCTTTACTCAATCTTGTTATGAGAGAGCAATTTTCTGGTATTGGTAATGAAGATGTTGCTTCCCATCTAAATAACTTTGTTGAACTTTGTGAGATGCAAACGCATAGGGATATAGATGGTGATATTATTAAGCTGAAATTGTTTCCTTTCTCTTTGAGAGGAAAAGCTAAAGAATGGTTGAATTCCTTAACTAGGAATAGTATTGATTCTTGGACTAAATGCAAAGATGCTTTTATTGGAAAATACTATCCTCCTGCTAAGATTATATCCATGAGAAGTGAAATAATTAAGTTTAAACAGCTTGATAATGAGCATGTTGCTCAAGCTTGGGAAAGAATGAAATCTTTGGTAAATAATTGTCCCACTCATGGACTGGCTGCTTGGATGATCATCCAAACTTTTTATGCAGGATTGAACTATTCTTCAAGGAACCTATTGGATTCAGCTGCTGGAGTACCTTTATGACCATCACTTTGGGTGCTGCAACAAAACTTTTGGACAATATGATGGTTAATTATTCTGAATGGCATACTGAGAGAGCTCCACAAGGTAAGAAGGCAAATTCTGTTGAGGAAACCTCCTCCTTGAGTGATAAAATTGATATTATTATGTCTATGCTTGTTAATGGGAAAGCCCATATTGATCCAAATAATGTTCCTTTAGCCTCTTTGGTTGCTCAAGAAGAGCAAGTTGATGTGAACTTCATAAGAAATAACAACTTTGGCAACAATGCTTATGGTAATAATGCTTATAGGAACTATTTTGGTAACAACAATTATAAGCCATATCCTCCCAACAATGGTAATGCTTATGGAAATTCTTACAACAATAATAAGAGTGCTCCCTCTGAACTTGAAGTTATGCTTAAAGAGTTTATTGGTAAACAAACTGCTTTCAATAAAACTATTGAGGAAAAACTCTCTAATGCTGAAAGAAATATAGCATCTTTGGCTGAAGCTCAAACTATTTTGAATAAAATGGCTGCTAAACCTGAAACTAATGATAATCCCTTTGCAGCTATTAATGCCATACAAGTAAGAATTGATGAAAATGTTAGACTATTAGCTGAATTACAAGTTAAGTGGGAAAGAGAAGATGAAATTGCTAGAAACATTAGTGTTTCTACTATTACCACCACTAGTGTCGAGGCTAGTAATAGTTCTACTACTTTAGATGATAAAGTTGATTTCGATCTTGATGGTTGCAATATCTCTGAAGTTATTAAGTTCCTACAAAAGCTTGCCAAAAGTCCTAATGCTAGTGCTATGAACATGGCTTTTACAAAACACATTACTGATGCTCTCATAAAGATTAAAGAAGAAAAGATGAAACATAAAGCTTCTATTCCTATAAAGCAAGAAGATGGTTGGGAACCCATCATTAATATGAAAGTGAATGACTTTGATTTCAAAGCTTTGTGTGATCTTGATAGTAGTGTTTCTATTATGCCTAGAAGGATTTATGATATGCTTGATTTGCCTCCTCTTGAAGATTGTTATTTGAATGTCCCACTTGATGCTAATGCTAAAAAAACTCATGGGGAGTCTTAATGATGTTCTTATTATGGTTAACGATTCCTATGTCCCCGTTGATTTCTATGTTTTGGATGTTGAATACAATGCTTCTTGTCCTATTACTTTGGGAAGGCATTTTCTTAGAACTGCTGGTGCCATCATTGATATGAAAGAAGGAACCATTAAATATAAACTCCCACTCAAGAAAGGTATAGAACACTTCCCTAAAAAGAGATAAAATATTTCTTTTGCTTCTCCTATGAAAACAAAATTTGGTCTTAATGCTTCTTCATTTGAGCACACTTCATTCTTTCTTTGCTTCTTATGCCTAACTTAAAGGCGTTAAAGAAAAGTACTTGTTGGGAGATAACCCAAGAGTTTTAGTTGAGTCTTAGAAGTTATTATCTCTGTAATAACCTCTCCTTATCCTTTTTATTTGCTTTTTGTGCCAAGAGTAACCTCTAATGAAAGAGAAGTAATAATTGGGAAAGTTGCTGTCCCGAAACAGATTTCTGTGTTTCACCGTAAAAATTCGTGAGAGAGCTCTGTATGTCGGATTGAGCTGTACTTTTTTGTTCTTATGACCCAGGTTGTTATATAACTTTAGTTAGTTCAATACTTTTTTATTTGAGCAACAGAAGGTCTTCGAAAAAATTCGTCTTTACCTGCTGGTCTGTTTTGACAGATTTCTGCCATTTTCTGCATTTGCTTCTTGTTGGTCCCTTCTTGAGTTCTTCGGGGAATTGAGCTTTTTGAGGGAAGTTCCACAGTAGCTAGTGTTCTAATGGAAGTTTATTTGGTGTTAGAACTGAAACTTGAGACTTATTTATCTTAAGTGCACTAATGTTGCTAATGAGATTGTTTGAAGTTTTGTATGAAGGAAATTTTTCAGGTGTATGGAAGGAATGAGTAATGAGATGAAGGACGGACTAAAGATCAAGCTTGGGGATGCCACACGTGTCACCCCAAGAAATATCCAAGAAGTACAAGCGTCAAAGCTTGGGGATGCCCAAGGCATCCCCTTCTTCATCAATAAAAATTCCAGGTTTCTTCCAAACGCTTCATTTTTATTGTTTCATGCACAGTTGTGTTTTTCTTGGAGCGTCTTCTTTTTCGTTTTCGTTTTTGTTTTTCGTTTGCTTGGTTTGCTTAGTTTTCTGAATAAATTGGTTGGACCCCCTCTTTCATACTTTGGTTTGCAAATAGTTTGGTTTGGTTTGGAAAAGAGTAGGAAAGCTCATACTTATGTGGTAAAAAGAGCTTGTTTTTGACTGTGGCCTATGCTTTGTCATGCCATGCTTGGTATTGTTTCGGCTTTATGCTTAGTATTCTTTGCTGTAGCATGACTTGTTATAAACAATTGAGATTGCTTAATGTGCCTTGGATGAATCATGCGTTGTTTTAGCATATTAAAGCATAGTATAGTGGTATTCTCCTTTGATGCTTTATTTGGGTTGACTTGGCGCATGCTCACACCATGTTATGAATATCCAAAGTCACCATAGCCTTTATTATCCTTTAGTTTTCAACTTGTAGTATCACTTTATGCTTTGATCAATGATGTTTTGTCGCTCTGCATGATTATGGCCATTATTGCTCTCTTAGTTTGTCGCTCCCAGTCTTTTGCTAGCCTCCACAATAAAGTATGAGTTCCACTCATGCATCCAACTCCCTAAACCAAGTTATTCCAAAGAGTCCACCATACCTACCTACTAGCTTATGCTATTCCAAGTATATTCATGCTTTTGTTTACCTTCCACTTGTTATGAGAAAACTAGTGATTAAAGCTCTCACAAACTTGATGGCACACTTTACTTTACTTGCCCTTAATAAACTTGAACCATTGTGTCTTCTATGTTGTATATGCTTGCACTTATTTGTCGAGAATTAGCAGAACCATGCTTTCATGGGGAACGCTTTCAACATTGCACTTAGTACTTGTACCTAGTTGATATCATGCTCTTTTGTATATGGATGTCGTCGGTGTGAAATGAAAGGGGAGCTTGTAAGTCCATGGAGTTATGTATATGTGTTAGAGAAACGCCTAGGCCGCTGGTCTAATCCATGCTGACATGGTGGAAACCTGCAGCGTAACCATAATGAGCTGTCTATGAAGCATTCTTCTTATAAAAAAGAGTCCTATATTGAGAAAAAAGAGAAAAAGAGATACTATGAAAAGAGGAAAGAGAGAAAAAAGCACCATATTTCCATGGTAAATAAGAAGAATGTTGAGATGCTTGTTGTCTGCTTGCCTTGTCATTTTGATATGGGGATTCTTCTGTATCATCGGGCAAGGGGTACCTCGTTGGCGGTTCTCAATGATACACATGTACTTACGTTGACAAGAACTTACCGGTAACTAAACTTGAGTAGCATGAGGAGCGGCCCTCGTATACAAGGGACATGAAATTTCTGACTTATACTTCGTCAAGCATGTACACCATAGTTTGTTCACTTTAACCTTAATCACTTCAAGATGCTTATGATAGGGGCAATGAGAGCTGAAAGCTATAAGTACCATAATTTTTGGAAGCTCTTTATGAGACTTGAATCCCTACTTCCTTTTACAAAAGGCTTTTCTTCCACCATTATATTGAATCTCCACCTTCTATCTTTATGCACCTACTTTGAGAGCATAGTGGCCTATCTTAGTTATATGTGCATTGTGCCAAGACTAGTTGATTGATGCATAACTTGTTACTGCTTGTTTGAAACTATTGTATCTAGTCACTCTTATAAACTTTGAAGGTGTCCTATGCATTTATATTTGCTACTCTATTGAGGGACAAGCTGAATACTATTATGTTATATTTTCTTTATGTGAAACAAACAAACATCTTGCAAAGCATTGTTATTCATGAATCTTTTGTTTGTGCCTTTTCATGTTGCATCATAGTTTTTTTGCTTATTGCTAGAACTTTGTCTTTCATGTTATGATTGAAGTACTATGATCCCAGCTTTGAATGTTTTGCAAATACTTTGATCAAGTCTTTGTTGGTGCATGTCACCTCAAAAATTATTCTTTCTTTTTATCACTTACCTACTCGAGGACGAGCAGGAGTTAAGCTTGGGGATGTTGATACATTGCAAATGTATCTATAATTTTTGATGTTCCATGCTTGGTTTTATCCACTTTCTTGTGTTTTGTTCCAACTTTGGAGTACTTTTCATACGATTTCTTGGACTAACCTATTAATAAGAGCCACAGTGCCAGCTGCCTGTTTTCTGCTATTTTTGGTTCCAGGAAAGTCAGAAATGAATATTCTCGGAATTGGACGGGACAAAAGCCAAAGTGCCTATTTTTATGGATGTCATCAAGTGCCAGAATACGAGACAGAGAGGGGCCAGAGGGCGGCCACACCACCTGGCCGTGCGGCCAGGCCTGGCCCACGCCAGGGGGGTGGTGTGGCCAGCCCAGGCACCCCCTCGGCCTCCCCTTCCGACTATAAGATGCCCTCGGGATGAAAACCCTAAGTACCCGATCAAAAATCCATGAAAGAGTCTGTAGGCGCCGTCATCTCCATCCCTAGATCGGAAGGGATCTGAAGGTCTTCCCAGCACCCTGCCGGAGAGGGGAATTCACCCTGGAGGCTTTCTTCATCACCATGCAAGCCTCCGGTGTGATGCGTGAGTAGTTCATCCTTGGACTACGGATCCATGTAGTAGCTAGATGGCTGGTTTCTCCTCCTTTGTGCTTTCATGTTTAGATCTTGTGAGCTCCGTTCATGATCAAGACATTTATTTGTAATTCATACATGTTGTGTTTGCGGGGATCCGATGGATATTGAGATGCTATTTCAGATTGATTATTGATTCTATCATGTCTTTGTTATTTGAGATCTTGCATGCTTTCCGTTGTTAGTAGCTATCTTGGCCAAGTAGATGCTAGCAACTCCAAGAGTTAGTATTTATGCTCGATAGTGGGTTCATGCCTCTTGTAATTTGGGGAAGTGACAGAAATCTCTAAGGTACTAGATGTGTTGTTGCTACTAGGGAGAAAACAAAAATCATTTGTTCATAGAACAATCGTATTGTTTACTTTACACGCAGTTCGTAAAGCAATAATCTATTGCTTGCAACTTAATACTGGAGGGGGTTCGGATGATAACATGAAGGTGGATTATTAGTTATACATGCAGTTGGATGGCGGTCTCTGTATTATGTTGTAATGCCCAATCAAGTCTCAGAGGAGTCAAGATGATTAGTATATGCATGTATTGCTTTCTCGGTGTTTGTCAATTGCCCCGCTATAATTTGTTCACCCAGCATGTTATCTATCTTAAGGAGAGCCACCTCTAGTGAACTATGGATCCCGGTCCTTTTCTTTACATACAATCTACAACTGTTTACTTCTTTGTGTTTACTTTCTGCAAACTTTTACTTCTTTCCATTCGATACGTTTAATCCTTTGTTTTTTGCAAAACACAGTGAGATTGACAACCTCATCGCAAGTTGGGGACAAAGTTATCTGGTTGTGTTGTGCAGGTCTCCACGTTGCTACTAGCACGGGTAGTGCACCCTGCCAAAGCTCGGCTAGTAACACCTTTGAGGTGTTTCCTTGCTCCTACTGGTTCGATTAAACCTTGGTTTCATAACTGAGGGCAACTTGCTGCTGTGCTCATCATACCTTCCTCTTGGGCTTCCCAACAAGCTCTACATCAACACCGCCATCAAGCATTTTTCTGGGCGCCGTGCATTGAGCCATCAACCATCTAGGAGGGAGGCGTCATCTCTTCTGGCTAGTGTTTTCGGCCCTTACATGGACTCTTTGGAAGATCCATAATAAAATGGCCCTTACATCCAGGAGGGAGCCATCCACCATGCTCGCCACCCACCAACGCAAGCCAACCCAGTCGTGGAGCCATCTCCGTTGTCTCACCATGACACACGCAGTAGGGCCAGTAAGATATATAAGAGGGAAACTTCGGCGGTGGTTATCGGAACAACGCACGGGAGGGAAAAACCTCCACCACCTGAAGGCGGTAGCCAACCGGATAGGGCCGTGGAGGCAAACCAGGCCCACTTGGACCGGCCAAGCCCAAAGGGGCATGTGAAGCCCCGCAGCTGCACTGTTGTAGGGGAACCATCATCCAAGCCAACCCTCACACTAGCCCCTAATTCTCCGTCCACCAGGGGATCAACCGCCACCGACGATCCTTGCCGCCAAGTAGTAGCACCACCACCACCGTGCTCACCTGGGAATACCGGACCACTGCTAGTCTGATGATACGAACTCGAGCCCATGATCTGACCAACATTGCACTGAAAAGATGACGGATTGGACTAGGCCGGTCAGCACCATAGACTACAACCATCAGGCCACATGATAGCCCAGGAGAGGGGATCTGCCCTCCACCACCCGAGGTGATCACTGTCCGAACACAACGGCAGGGTCAATTAGTACCAGATCAAGCCCGGCCGCCTGCTAAGCTAAGATCAGGCCAATTAGCCCGCCATCGCACTACTGCGCCCTGGTTGTCATTGTCGTCCACCTGCGATCATGTGTCGACCCATACCTTGTCACCACCGACCGAGCTCATCGCCATGCTCTACCAGCTGCCACCATGAGCCGCGTTGCCGCTACCTCACTCCACGCAAGACGCTCCCGGTCAGAACCGCGCACCATAGCGTAAGAGCAACCCAGCCGCGATGCCCGGGGACAGGTCGTGCCGCTAACGTCGCCACACCGCTGCCGGACAAGTCCACCACTTCGGCATCCATCTCGCGCTTGGGCGACAGACACGACGACGACGACACCAACTACATGACCGAGGGAGGTCGGCAAAATGCAAGGTAGCACTAGTGCGACCACGCGGCCACGATGCCTCCGTGCCGCCGTAGGTCACACCTCGCAAATCCCACCTTGGAGCTGCTAGGTAGTTATCCGATTTGGACCCGCTAGTCCAAATCCGGTGCCTAGACAAAGCACAGCAAGGGGAAGATCCCTGCCGCCTGTAGAGACCCACCGGAACAACCCCAGGGCGTGGCCCGTCAGAACCCAGATAGGGGGCCTGCAAGTCCACGTAGCAAGTTGCTCGTACAAGAACGTGCGCCACCGTCGCTTGTTGTCCCGCTGTCCATGCCGCCAGTCTTGCTGCGTCGCCATGGCACTACCTAAGCCGAATTTGACGTCGTAGGAGCACCGCCACCGTCAGGAGACCCCGCGCATCCCTCCGAGCTTTGGGTAAGAGAGAGTCGCTGCCGCCAGCACCGCACATGATTTTCCCGGCGGCCCATGCCAACGGAGGTGGGGGAGGAAGAGGGAGGGGAGGAGCTGGAAGGGGCCGGCGGCTGGTGCTCTCTCCGTCGCCCGCGGGGGATGAGTGAAGCGAGCGAGGGTTTTCACGTCTACTACTATTCTCGCGCATGCACTACCTGTAACAAGAGTCCTCTAGTGGGCGTTCTCTCCTGCCTCCTTTTTTGTTTTTTCTCCTTTGGGATTTGCTGTGCTATTGCCCCAGCCTCCTTGGACTCCCCTTTTTCCTTTCTTTCTGGGCACTACGGTGCCTGTGGTACCGTTGAATCTTGTACTCAATTATGGCTTTATTTATAATTTGTAAAGCGGGTGGAAGCCTGTTTCGAGGGTACCGATTGTTTGGCAGTCACACCTTGGTTCTTCTCGTGGCCAATTGTAGTCCGAATCTCTCTCGGCTGTTTTAGGACGGTGGTGAGACCGTGACAGGACAACACCTCTCCAACATGCCATATGGCCAGCATTTTTTGAACGGGAAAGGGTGCAAAGCGCACCCTAGATATTCATTGACTCAGAAGCATTGTACATCAAGGATTACAAAACCCAAGTGTTTGATCGCCTCAAATGCGACAAGCACCGGGCAGAGGATGTTGATGTGAGTCGAGTTCCTACAAGAACATGCAGGCATTCCATTGGAGCGTCACTTTGCCTGTTGTGCACAGTTGTGAGCCACACCATTGGCATTCCTTGGAATGTGAAAGATTGATGCCTCCAAGGGGTGGCTAATGTTCTGAAACTGGATCGCTTGCCTTCTAATCTCCCATAACATGGAATGATCTTTTGCTCCTGGAGAAACTGCCTCTCTTGCAAGGCTGAGGCAGTCGGTGAAGAAGACAGGCTTTTTAAGTTTGAGGGCAGAAGCAAAGTGAGTAGCCAGAAGCATAGCATATGCCTCGGCTTGGAGTGCCGAGTCCACTCCACCGACTGACGCCATGATGAAGACGTCAGTACGCCCAGGTTGTGACGAATCTGCATAGTAGACTCCCAGGCCAGCCATGGCCGTAGTCAACGTCTTGCCTTCTAGGCTGCATCCGAATAGAGTTTTGGACCTGTGAAACGGAAATCGGACGGAACAGATAACCCAGGATTAGTTGCTACAACATACTTTCTTGCGCTTGGCACCAGAGAGCTCGTTTCCAAGTTGTTGATGAGAGCGAAGGCTTGAATCGCTACTTGCTGCGGCGTGGCTTCTTTCCTGTTGAACCTGCTGCCATTTCTAGATTTCCAAAGACACCAGAGGAAAGTGAACAAAAAATTCAAATTTAGACTAGGGTGCCCTTGAGCCAGCAGATCCCGGATGATGTGAGAGATATCCTACCGGTTAGTCACTAAAACCTCTGAATTGATGAACATGGGGGGAGAAACCAGGCAGCTTAGCAAAAGGACAGAGAAAGAACATGTGCATGTCAGTTTCAGGCAGGTCACATCTAGTGCATACCTTATCAGTGTGCCTGGAGAACTGGGAGGCCCTATCTCCTGAAGCGAGGGCGTGCCTAAGTAGTCTCCAAGCGAAGGTTTTAATCCTGGGGATCATCTCGTTGCATTTCCAGACCTGCTTCATGATGTTCTTCGTTGATTCCTGGACCTGCTCTAGTCTTGGACTACCTGCATCATACAACATTTGAAGGCAGGATCAGTATGTAGATTTAGGACTGCATTTCCCATTTGGCGTCGGTCTCCAGCAGAGGATATCATCCTCATCAGTTGGCACAATCCTTGTGCTCTTGATTGCTTGGGTTGTGGGCTGCAAGAAAAGAGAGTCACCAAAGAGCAGTTCCATTCTTTTCTCCCCGGAATCCAAAGTTGGTTAACTCTAGCTGGGTAGTTGAAATTTGGATTTTGCACAATCAAGTTATCATAGATGTTCTCCCAACCATTAAACCAAGGCGAACTCTAGACAGAGAAAGAACCATTGCACAGTTGCAGCCAGGAGTTTTGTTGCAGGAGAGGGAGTACCTTTAGAATCGATGAACAAAAGGCTGATTTGGGTAAGCTCGAGTTTGGCCTCCATATAGAGGACAGGGGGAAGTACTTGGCCGTTAAGACGCCATGGAGGAAGGAGTTGGGTTTCTCCGCGATTCTCCAAGCAGCAGATAAAATAGCTTGTATATGACTGTGCATACGAAGTTGAGTTAACAGCGGTTGAGGACAAACCTGTTCTAGGCGTAGTTGAAATTTTTAGGAGGTTGGGAGCTGGTGACTGGTTGGTGGAACATGGCTATTCAGAGGGCTCGGTTTATTGTTCTTCAACGTAAAGTACGTTGATGCCATGGGACGATTTCACAGCGGATCGAGTACAAAAGATTATTACTGCAGTTTATTGGGAACCTCGCGCATTGGTCTAATCCCCTATTTCCAATGTAGTATTATTGCCTCTGTAACTGTAAGAGTGGACCTTCCGCAGAATAGGCAAAAAAAAATCATTGCCTCCAGAATTTGAGAGAATATAGGAGCGTGTGCTCTTGTGTGGCTTCGATCCCTACCTGATTCTGCATGTCAGGTTCTAGACCTGGACCTCATTGTAATCGTGCCGGAAAAAAGTGGACGAAGTAGAGCCTCAAGCAATGTGAACGAGTCGCCGGTAATTGCAGGCGACCATTGTGCACAGAGAAGATTTTGAAAGGATCAGTGGAGGCTAAATGCAAATTCTTCTATATGCCGAGGCAGCCGAGTAAATCTTGGAGTCGGTCCATCTCCATCTAATCGTATCTGGTCTAGGTTGAAGGACCACATCCTATATGCGGGTCCAAAGCGCTATGAACTGTGTCATTTGCATGCTGTTGGAGATGCTTGCAAGCAGGGGCGGATCTAGGCCCAAGGCAACAGGGGCCATGGCCCTGGGCGTGGCAAAAATTTCAGCCTACTATCTATAACAAAAATAATTTGGCCTAGGGCGCAGCCCAGGTCCGGCCCAACTCTGCCTGGCCTCCCTCGCTCCCCCTTCTCATCTCGCTCGCATTCCTCACGCTCGCATCCCCTCTCGCTGCTGCAGGAGCCCGCCACCACGCCCACGCCGGTAGGCAGCTTGCTGCTCTCGTCACCCAGGCACCGGCCTCCCACACTCCCAAATCCCATATCCCCCTGCGTCACTGCTTGCAAGGGCCCTCTGAGACCTCTGTGGATACCCTGAATAGCTCCATGTCAGCGGCGTTGCATGTGCGTCTCCATGCCAATCCATGGCCTAGTTGTGTCCGTCCAGGCCAGCTATGCCAGCGTGCCCGTCCGAACCTCTCCAGGTCCAGCACCCCTAGCCCTCCAAGCTCCATTAGCATGCAAACTGTGCGCCAATTGACAGGGGGATGCAGAGAGGATAGCTCTCCACAAGTCTGGATCCAATCTTGTCAATGAGGGGTTGGAAATGGATCACCTTGAGATGAGAGTGGTGCAACATCTAGTTGGGTAGTGTTTTTGTAGAGATTAGCGGTGATAATCCCCATTTCCGTTTGTTCTGAACTGAATGAAGTGTGCCGGTGGACTGAATGGAACAAGCCAACAAGGCCAACCGTGATGAAAGAAGGCTGTCAGTGGATGAGTTCCATTTCAATGAACAAATGTACAGTATGATCTGAATTTTTCAAGAGGAATCCTGTTTCAAATCAAACCATTACTGTCAACCAACTAAACAACCAAAAGGCACTCTCGAAACTGCCAACATTTCACATCCTCTTGTAATCTGAACGCGTACTTTTGCCATGCACTCTCAATCAGCATAGTTAATGGAACGCCTGATTTCCATGTAAAACACTCAGCACATACAGCAGCCACATCACAAACATATGTCCAGAATTAAGCACGTGCTGCTAATAGAACAAGCCAAACTGGCTCAAAAGCCGGTAACACGGATCAAACTAGCTGAAAGTTCAGCACATTATGCGCAGTACTTTGTAGGCATGAAAAGCTAATGAAACTTGACTTAACAGAGTTCAAATAAACATATTATTGGAATAATTATTTGCATATAAAATACACATCTAAATCATGTTCCAAGGTGAGCACCATATATCCACGGGGCAAATCCTACCATAACTTGTAGTCATGCTCTTTCTATATAACCAATATTCCACACATGGCACCCAGTCATGGTCTTTGTACCTAACCAACCACCTGTACGCAACTGTTTGTCCAAAATTAGTCATGTGAAGTGCTTGACTGGACTTAATTGTTTTGGGTGCTCTATATTCAAACATATTGACATACAATGTAGAATGTATCCGTCAGTTTTTTAAACTCCAACATGGTATCAAAGCCGTAGCCCAAAGAGCTTCAGCTCTGATACCATGTTGGAGCTGACAAAACCAGCACATACATCTTCATTGGAAGACAATGAGGTTAAATATACAACACACAAGAACAGAAGAGACCAACCAACGACAGCACATTGCTAACCTTGTAAAAACGAGTGCGATGGTGATGCTATAGACACATGAGCTTCTATAACACAGTACTTTCGCAAAGTGATATTATATTACCAACAGAAAGGTACCATGGCATCAGCTTCTATAACACAGTACTTTCGCATGAAAACTAAGAAAGCTTAGTTACTTAATCGACAGTTCATTAAATGACTAACCAACAAGAATATCGTCAGATTTCTATGGCAAGGTTGGAGCCTTAAATCTAACAGAGCACTTTTAACACATGTTCTTGTAACTATTACAAGAAGTCAGGAAAAGTGCTTGCTTGGACTCTATTTGCTCTGTCTGCCTAACAGAGCACTTTTAACACATGTTCTTGTAACTAATACAAGAAGTCAGGAAAAGTGCTTGCTTGGACTCTATTTGCTCTGTCTGCTCTATATCACTGTCATAAAATGTAGAATGTATTTGCCATTTCTTTCTGCGTTAACATGGCAATATGTTTGAACATAGAGACCAACCAAAGACAGCACATTGCTAACCTTGTAAAAACGAGTGCGATGGGCACTTCACAGCTAATGTGACCTATTCCCAGGAGCTATGGTGATGCTATAGACACATCAGCTTCTAAAACACAGTGCTTTCGCAAAGCGATATTATTACCGGTAGAAAGGTACTATGGCATCAGCTTCTATAACACAGTACTTCGCATGAAAACTAAGAAAGCTTAGTTACTTAATCCACAGTTCATTAAATGACTAACAAACAAGAATATCGTCAGATTCCTAAGGCAAGGTTGGAGCCTTGAATCTACCAGAGCACTTTTGACACAGGTTGTTTTAACTAATACAAGAAGTCAGGTAAAGTGCTTGCTTGGACTCTATTTGCTCTGTCTGCTCTATATCCAAACATACTGTCATACAATGTAGAATGTATTTGCTGTTTCTTTCTGCGTTCAGATGGTATCAGAGCCATAGCACAGAGCTACAGCTCGGATACCATGTGAACGATGGAAAAACAACACACACATCTCCATTGTGAGACAATAAGCCTAAATATTAAACATACAAGGACAAAAGAGACCAACCAAAGACAATACAATGATATTCTTGTACAAACCAGTGACACATCTAACAACTCTACGTGAAGCTAACAAAGATGCCAAGATTTGCTCACATGGTATCCAGCTGGCTTCATTGGTTTTGAACAATAAGGTTGCAAAGCAAAGAAAGCTGGTCAGTTAATTACAAAAGCCAAACACTTCCAAGTTTCAGAAACTTTGATCTACTCTTCCTAAAATGTTAATACTGCAAGTTACAAAATTAGTCAAATAGAGTGTTTGTTTGGACTCTTGTGTCCCATGTATTCCATACATAGACATATTGGTCTACCATGAAATGCTTCAATAGTTGCCTTCAATGGTACGCACGGTATCAAAGCATTAACTTTTCAAGTTAAGGCTCTGATACCATGATACCACTGAGAGAAACAACTGATGCATTATCATTGTAAGCCAACAAGGATACATATAAAGCACAAAGATACACAAGAGACCAAAGCAAAGACAATATAAGACTAACCCTACACTGCCTAAGTATATCAGGCTAAAAACAAGAGCAGTACGCAACCCAATTCTAATGCAGGAGTAGTAATGGTTATAGAATATTTCCTGCCACTGATTGATGCCCTACCCACAATGGTTGGCCATACAATCGCGATTCATAATTGAAAATTCAAGAAAGGATACTAAATCTCGTCGTTAACTGAATTCAGAATCTTTCTATTCTGAATAAACAAAGGATTCAAAATAAAGTAAAGGTAGGCGGGGAATAACCTTATTGATGACAAGTTTCAAATTAGTAAAGTATATCCCTAGGATAAAGAAGAAGAAAAGTGTGCTAAGGAAACTCGCAAGGAAAGTGCCAACCGATCGTTTACTTAAATTTGAGCGAGTTTCAAAGCACAAAAACGTATACATATGTCTGTTTTCAAAGCACAAAGAGTTCTTGATGAGATTCGCTGGCGTTACTACGAGGAAACTGTTATGATACTGAACCTAAATGACAACGGTGGCTACCAAAAAAACAGAAGAACCTGAACTCAAGTCATTACCCGACTTAGTAGACAACACTAATAGAGAAATAACCTAACCCAGCTTGAGCAATAGACCAGCGTAATTTCAAATAAGTCATTTGGACCATATGAAGCCAAGGTCCTAGAAAAGCAGTATGGCAATGGTTACCCTAACAGAGATAGAATGCATCACGCAGTATTAACTACTAAGATTAAATCAAACAGTAACAACATTAGGAGAAACTAGACAGCATATAACACTTCTTTGTTATATCCTAAACCCCAAAAGTAACACGCCAGTTTCAATGCATCAAAATTGAAAAAAAAAGGTATAATTAGTCAAAAAAACTGTTTGACCAAAATTAGTCATGTAAAGTGCTTGCTTGGACTCATTGTCGTGTGTGCCCTATGTTCAAACATATTGCCAAACAATGAAATGCATATGTTATTTTTTCCAAACTATCATGGTACCAGAGCGATAGCCTGAAGAGCTAAAGCTAAGATACCATGTTAGCCTTGACAAAAACAACAAATGCATCTTCATTAGAAGACAATTGGCTTAAATATAGAACACATAGGTACAAATGAGACCAACCAAAGACAACACATCACTAATCTTGCACAAACCAGTGAGAGGCAAACTGCACCACGTATTCAATGCCATTGACTCCTACATGAAAAACCAAAAGATAGCAGACATGAAGAAACCAACATTAACAAGCTATATCCAGCTTGGTTCATTACCAAAAGACTGAAAATCTTTGACCTACTAATTCAACAACTAGACAGCTGCAAGTTATAAGATCAGTCAAATAGATTGCCAGTTTTAGTCAAGTGAAACTGACAATACAGAAAGCAAAGATGATAACGAGCAGCCAGTGAGATAGCCAAGATAGCAGAAGCTAAGGTCATATTACTAGAAGCCATGGCCAGTAACCAAGTAGTTCTAATACAACGAATTGGGCAGTATGACGAAGCAAATATCATATAAAGCAGCACGTAAATAGTTGTAGTGTATTTCTATTTACTGGAGAGAGATAATTTATAGCGACAAGTTAGGCTACCCAATACTTGGAACCTAAATCATGACTAAAACTCGTGACTCTAGCAGAACAGAGAAGGAATGAATGATATATAATCATCCACCAAGATTAAATCATACAGAATAACAATATTAGGAGAAACTAGGCAGACATCATATCACATTTAGCAATCCTGAACAAAATTCCAACCAGATCTATTCTTCACATGGTTTAGCACATGAAACGTCATATTCCATCACAAGATCCACACTAAAACACAGAGTCTTCTTCATCATGCTCAATAACAAAACAGATAACAATATCTTTAGCGCAGGCGACTGATTACCGAGGACAAGGCAAACTAAATGTAGTAAAGCGGGGGGTGGTAGTACTCGCAGAGACTGCTCTGCTGCGGGCGGTGGGTGTCTAGAAGCGGAGCTTGGTGAAGAACCACCTGTTCTTGCCGGTCTTGAACCTCTCCTCGAGGCGTGCCTTGGCGGCCTTGGCGAGGCCGACCTTCTTGTCGCTGGAGGCGAGGGCGTCGGGCCCGGCGACGGACACGTCCTTGAAGTCGACGTCGAGGGTGTAGCGGGTGGGCATGAGGTGGGTGAAGTTGACGAGCTTGAGGAAGCACTTGACGCGGGACTTCTTGGCCGTCTTCTTCGCCGAGTCCTTGCGGATCACCTTCTTCGGGTACTTGGCGAGGCCGGCGACGAGGCAGTGGCCGTAGGGGCGGTCCCGGGTACCCTCCTCGAACACGCGCACGATGACCGCCTTCTTGCCGGCGAACCGGCCCTGCAGCAGGATCACCGCCTTGCCGGGCTTCAGGAACTTCACCATCTTCGCGTCCTGCCTGCTGCTGCTGCTGCGCCGCCGCCGCTGGGGTTGGGGAGGGTTCGTGTGGTGGTGTGGGGGAAAGCTGGCGGCGTGGGAGGGGCGGAGATTATATAGGTTGCCGGCGTTAGGGTTTTGGTGGTGGGAGACGGGTCTGGACGGTTGGATTTGGATCGGACGGCGCGCAAGGTAGAGTAAGATGCACGGTGGGCTGGGCTAGCTATATGCTAGATGGGCCGAGCTGGGCTTGGGTCGGGCTTCTACTGACCCGAACCAGCTTTAAGTTAGGGGCGTGGCACAATCTGCAAGGATCATGATCCAGTTCCAAGAAAAAGAAGAAAAAAAGTGGTTGGTTCATTGCAATTTTTTGTCATTTGCAATTCAGTTGGTGACAAATCGACTTTATAGGAACGTTTTTGGCTTTATTCACTAAGTAATCACACTAAATCGGATCGAAGAGACCTTTTCTTAAATAAAAAAAAAGGGTTTCTCCTCCGAAAAGAAACACCCTCGCCGTTCCCTCTTGTCGTCATCATTGAGTTGTGGATCCGAACATGGATCAATTCAATTTATGCTTCTTTTTATATACATTAACTAGATTTTACTTACCCTTGTTTATTACTATAAAATAATGCATCGCAAATCAACTCATGAACTATGTAAAATTTGGTATAGGGTTTCATATTATCAAAGGTAGTACTACGTTTCACAATCTTCAGCTCTGCTAAAATTTACATACATCTTCTCATAAAAGTCGAGCTGAACAATTGCACTGAAATCACACATTGCTGTTTCACTCTCGCGAGGCTGATTTGAGTGGGGAGATTTTACATGATGCACACCATGGAGGCACACAAATTCCACGTGCTCACCTCTCACCAACAAACAAGTTACAGACTGGAACTGGATAGCAGGGCCAATCTGATTCCTAGCATCAAATTGTTTGAGAAACCTACAACAAGTCCTATGTACACTGAAAGAATGGCTGACGAAACCCTCATCATCTCAACCAAAACTGCCAAAATGTTTGGCACCGATAAGACACCACTGTATTTCACATACTTTCCTTTTTCACAAATGTCCGTGGTGAAGCACTGGGAATCAACTCTGGATGTGCTATCAAGCTGGGGAAGGCGAACTTTGTGGAGCTGCAAAGTAGTCATCTTCGACATTCCTCACTAGATCATCGCTGCCTAAGCTGATGTACCAGGATATTCCTCCATCCAGGGGCCAAGGAGATGCTGGAAAACACAAGAATGAATTTACATGTCTTGCCAAAATCTGATAGTGATACGACACGGCTTCCAACAGATTTGGAAGAAAAAATCAGTTCAAAATGAGCAATTGGAGCACGAAAAAACTAAAATATTTTCCTCTTTTTTATTTCTGAGTGGGAACTAGGACTGCCATTAGTTCAAAAAAAATTCTGATAGGACTATTAGCTGGTTAAGACAAATTATTTTCAGAAGAAGAAAAAGGTGCATAAGGAAATATTGGCGCCTAAACTAGGAAAACTTCCAAGTTACTATTCCTTTCAAGAAAATTGGAGATAATGTTGATGCGGCAGAACAGAGTATATTTTGATATAAGTATCAAATGTGTGGAGAACCACAAAGTTATACCTGCATGACTGGCAGCTTTTTTCTCCTTTGATGCGTGCAGCAAAATTGTTCCGGTGAGGATTGTTATTAGGCCACAGCATTCAGAAGCAATACTACTTAAGCTTTGATCAGCCCCATCCTGCATTTGGAAATAAGCAGAATAAGTTGCAAATTCGACCATTAAATCAAGATTAACCAAATAAATATTTCGAGTTGGTATCCACCTTGAACATAATATCATTCGCCACTATTGTAAGGGTGGTAAACAGCACATAATAAACAGGAGAAACAATTGCTAAATCAAAACAATCCAGTGCCTGCAAAAGTAGGAAAAGTCAGCATAACCAGAAAACTGACAGTGCACTACAATTATCATAATCAACTAGACCACGTACAATAATATGATGCTCCTGGTTTTTCAAAATATCTGACAGAAAAAAAAACTTAACTCTGGTAATAATGAAATAAGTACCAAATCCTTGAGAAGGAGAAGTTGTCGAAGCACAGCTCACAGAGATGCAATCAAGCAAAATATAAGTAACTAGTATCAGAAAAATTGTGCTACCTTGTTGAGGTAATTTAGCTGAGAAACCCCACATACAACTGTGACCAGAGCAAAAAGCCATGTGTGTGGATAAAAAAGCTGGTTCGTTCCATCCAGTGTAAGCTTTATGGCAACACCAACGGCTTTAATGCTAACGACCTACAAAGTAGTGGCTGTCAGTTACGAATAATCCCTGATGTTAGGCTCTGCACCTCAAAGTGAAAGCAAACTTACTGTTAGTGATCCCATTGTAGAGCAGATACCCAAATATATTAGGATATTTTTCTGACCATATCGCGGTTCAAAGAACACCACTAACGTTGCAACGAGTGCAAATGTTGATAAGGCATATGCTAGAAATTCTGCCCATGGTTTACAGCGGAACATAGAGAAAGCCTGTCAGACATACAGCTCCACTGAAACTAAAATAAGGTGTATGATTGCAAGTCGACGACTCACCTGGTTGAGTAGCTAGGTCCCAGATTTCCTCTACAGAAGTGGGCATGTTCTCTTCCGGAGCATGTAGAACAACGACAACTGAACCTACTATGCACGATATACAGCCAAGAACGCCAAGCTTGTTAAGGTGCTCCTTCAGCACAAAGTGAGCTAACACTGAACTGCACATTTTAAGAAAATCTGTACGTCAAGCGCAGGAGAATCAAAGATACTGCTGAAATTAAAGGTTTTGGAGATTCTCACCTGACAATTATGCTTAGTGCTCCAAGTGGAGTCACTAGTACAGCTGGTGCGAAGACATATGCAACACAGTTCGCTACCTCCCCAAGCAGCACTTGTAAAGGTCAACAAAAAAGAAATTTTAGTTGCATATAATGGGAACAATATCGACGGCTAACTTTGTGCAGAACAAACATACTTGTGATCAACCCAGCCCACCAGAGAGGCTCCAGAAGATACGTGTATCCTCCACCACCTGTAATTTAGAGAGAGAAAATCGAGACGTATAAGCTGAAACTGAAGGACAGTCGCCCACACACAAAAAATCTCAATTGCAGGAGCATTTGTCATACAAAATCCAGATGGCAGATCAAACAGTGAACATAATTGTCCGTATACGGCCAACCATGCTATTTAAGTAGAGGGGATTAGTAAATAGTATGACATCATCAGCAACATAAGAAGCTTTGATTCAAACTTCTTCAGCCCAGTCAATCGTCCGAAATATTCTTTACTGGCAATCATACAGCAACGACGGGTAAAATAGTTCAAGATAATTCGAGTCACAATCATGGGATCTGTGGATTCTTCCCTGGTCCAAACACGCATTACTTCCAATTCTTACGACTAATATTCATTTCTCATCCGGGGCTTTCCCCTTTTCGAAAAAAAGATGTTCATTTCTCATCCGGGGATTTCCCCTTTTCGAAAAAAAGATGTTCATTTCTCATCCGGGGCTTTCCCCTTTTCGAAGAAAAGATGTTCATTTCTCATCATGGCTACCCCTAATCCTAACTCATGTCTCTTACTTCCCTGCATGTTTTGGTCTTCCCCTCTCAGTTATCGATCCAGAAAAATTCCGTATTCTAATCCTGCATTACCCTGAGCTACAAGTAGTAGACAGATCATGTTTCCTTCCCAGGCATGGGCATACTTGCAGTTTCTACGAGCTAGTATGCTTCATTTCTCATCATGGCTCCCTCTAATCCCATCACATTTCCCCAAACTCAGTGTTGATCTTGCTACCGACTCGGGACCATCTCAGTTCTGAACTTGTGATGACCCATACAGAAGCATGACATGAGATGAGATGAGATGAGATGATTGGCTAGCTGATTCATCACGGGACTGCCAGGCAACCCGGTTGACCCGATCAGCACAAGCTTCGCTGGCGTCCAGAAAGACAGCAACAGCCGCGGCGACCGCGATGCTGGCAGCGCGCAGAGTTTGACTTTGGCCACCAACCAACAGGGCAAACAGTGCCGCGGAGCTGCATTTCGAAATCTCGGGGATCCGGAGTCCGTCGCTCCGAGAGGCGGAGGAGGCGTCGAGATCGGAAGCATTCGTGGAGGAGGTGCCCATCGGACTGAGCAGTCGCGGAGCCAGGAACGGACGGACCGGGCAGGGGAATGGATGATCCGGGTGAGGAGTAATCTGGAATCATGTATGGGATGGGAGCGGAGACGTTCGGGTAGGTACCTGCGCTGACGCCGAGCTTTCCGGCGCGCATTAGGCCGAGCTTCTTGAGGATGAAGCTGCCGCCGACGAAGGCGCTGGAGGCGACGGCGAGCGCCAGGCCCACGGTGTTGTCGGACGACCCCATCTCCCGCTGGTGTGTCTCCACGGCGAACAGGGAGACGGGTCGGTCAGAGCAGCGGTAGGCCAAGAGGACCGAGGAGAATGGCCGGCCGGCCGGGCGCGCGTCGCAGCGGGGGCTGGCTGGCTGGCTGGCTCCCGCCCGCCTCGGATTCTCCGCGCACGCAGGAAGCGGGTAGTGGTGGTGCCCCGCGCGCCTCGCGCCTCGTGCCGCGCGCTCCCTCTTCGTTCTTTGGTGGCCTGGTCCTTGGCACCTTGCTGCAGGCGGCTATTATCCGCCGGCTGCCGGCCGGTCTTTGGTTGGGTTGGTTGCTCGGGGAAAGGGGAGGGAGAGACGGGGACAAGGGAGGCGACGCGGGTGCTGCGGACTTGGAATGATGATGGGCCAGGGAGCGGGGGGGCATGTGGGGCAACGGTGTCCGCCACTGGATGCACGTGGCGCCATTCGCGGATCGAATTCCCACATTCCGATTCCGATTCCCTCCTCCTAGTCCACCGGGCTCCGGTTCCTCCAAAGGCCACGACCCACGGGGACAACCAGTTGTTGGACCGCGACTGCGATCGCAAAATCTCGGCCTGCAAAAGAAACAGTGGCCGCGAAAAACTGTGAACTGCATAATTGGGCTCCGTTCTCAGCAGAAAAGGGTTATCACAAACAAAAATCTAGTCTAGAAGAAAAAAATAATTTTTTTTGCGAGGGAAATACTGATTATAATGAAGCCAGCAAATTACAGAAAGGTACAACGCAAATAAAGATATTACAGAACAACCCTTCTGCAAACCGATGAAGACGACGACGAATCGATGCCGCGTCGCCGCAGCTTCTCCTCTGTTGCCTTGGATCGGAAGAAGACCCCTTGCGGACGGGAAGTCGTCGAAACTCGAACTCTGAAGAGCCTCCATCCTCCATCGACGTCAGCATCGTCTAGCTCCAACATCAGCATCTCCAGCCATCTCAACCGGATCCGCCGCCACGAGATCCGGGGTGGGGATTATTACCGCACACGACGACCCGACGGACCACGAGCGCGGGGGAAGGCGTGCTCCGCCGCGATGCTGCACCGAGCGCCGCGGCCGCCCGCCTCGCCCGCACGCGCGTCGTGTCGCGTTA
Organism: Avena eriantha; assembly: GCA_910589775.1. Lineage (NCBI taxonomy): Eukaryota > Viridiplantae > Streptophyta > Magnoliopsida > Poales > Poaceae > Avena > Avena eriantha. The sequence goes on from OU342744.1 coordinate 2,814,318, forward strand.
ATCGAGTTCGAGTTAGAAACGTGTTTTGTGGAAGACTAAATATTTGCATGGTGCACCAGTTGTTGGGTATGTGTTAACATTCGTGTGCATGTTCAACGCGTGTCATTGTTTTCCACCTCGGTCGGCTCACCTCCTAGGCTATAGAGAGAGAGAGAGAGAGAAAAGATCTAGAAGTAACTGGTTCTTTTCTCTACCCCTCTCGTCTTGTCCCTCTTGTTGCGCTGCTCTCTTGGGCACATCATGTCTGGAATTTGCTGGATCAGAAGGAATTCGGTCGTGCACACCTGTGTTTTTTGCTGGCCGTTTGGTTTCAGATGGAGCGTGGGGAAGCTCTGCTACCTGTTACCATCATGTGTAATGTCTTTAACGATCCATGGTAAAGTTAAATGTGGAGAATTTCATGAAGACAAGAACATAAGGGCTAGCTATGGTGGATTGGATCTTTGGGGTGTTGAGGATCTGGCTTGGTGATTTGTGACTCGTATCAGCATTTGTTAGAGGGGGCGACAACACAGGAGATACTCACAGTCTTATCTTGCAGGGTGAAAACCCAAGGTCTAGCTTTCATTGGTTGTGTCTAGCAATGGCATTGCAGAAGGCATTGTTTTGCGAGTGAAGACTTCCTCCAGGGTGAAAATCTATGATATTTGATCGGACAACGACAGCGCTTGAGCATTTTTTCCTTCTTGGAGGCGTCGTTTTTGGAGAGGTTGGACTCTGGTGTTGTTTTGGTGGTGTTAATGTCGCTGCTGCTAAGGATCTGATCGCTTTAGCAGGACTTTTCTTTTTTATATTATTTTTTTGGGTTGTGTGCATCCGTAATTCTAATAGGGTAATGCGTTGTTGCAAAGGCTGGATGTAATTGGTATCTTGCGATATTAATATATGCTCATTTTCAAAAAAAAACAATATGCTTAGTCTAGAGCCTCATAGTGGCACTAGCGGCACTAGCGTAATCGAATAATATTCTTTCTGTAAATACATGTTGGGAAACCCTTTTTTGTCAAAATGTTGAGAAACGTCTTCGCTTAGATGAATGTTGATAAACGTCGACTCATACTTATTCTAACAAGTGAAAGAAAGGTAAGAAACGTACTCTGAAGATATCTTTGTCCTATAAGAAATTTCATTGATGACGATAGGAAAGGAAATAAACACTAATCAACTACATGCTAAACACACGCAAATACGGCTGGTATGTTTCTAAAAGAATATAACTGATCAAGATTGCATTTCCTACCTATTCTGTATCAGGACATACTCTGGCATTTATAACATTCCAATTAATAGAGGAGTTGGATAGGTCGGTAATATCCGCCAATTGATCATTACCTTTTTCTTCAACCCTTAATCTGAAACCATTCATAAAACAGAATTGATACGTTAGATCTACAAGCATATATATGCCTCATATGTGACTATCTCATCCAAAGATTCATCCACTTAATACCCAGCGAACCAAAAACACCTCTTCTTATTCCAGCCTACCACCACACCCCAATTCCACAACTTCGCCAAATCTCGTCTTTCCAATGGAGAATGTCGTTGTTTTGATTGTTGGTGCTGGCCCAGCAGGACTCGCGACGGCAGCGTGCCTTACCCACCTCTCCATTCCCTATGTCATCGTCGAGCGTGAGGACTGCAGCGCGTCACTCTGGCGCAACCGTGCATACGATCGCTTGAGCTGCATCTCACAAAGGAGTTCTGTGAGTTACCACACATGTCATACCCAGCAGATGCACCAACATACATACCAAAAGCCTTGTTTGTCAAGTACTTGGATGACTATACAAAGCATTTCAATATTCAACCCAAATATCTCACTTGTGTGGAGTCATCTGAATATGACAATGATAAGAAGTGTTGGTCCGTCGTGGCTCGTGACATGGCAGATGGCACAACAATAAATTTCATTGCAACATTCCTTGTCGTGGCAAGTGGTGAGAATAGTGCAGAGAATATTCTAGTGATCACTGGACTTGATAGTTTTCAAGGCCAGGCCATCCACTCATCAAGATACAAGTCAGGCAAGAGCTTCTTTGGTAAGAGCGTGTTGGTTATTAGATCTGGCAACTCTGGGATGGAGATCGCTTACGACCTTGCGACCCATGGTGCCAATACTTCGATTGTTATACGAAGCCCGGTATGTGCACTATTTAGGGATACAATGGCTTACTATTATTACCACTAGAATAAAAAAAATTCATTTCCTGTTGAAAAGATGTGTGACCCCTTTGTTTGGCTGTAGATTCATGTAATGACAAAGGAAGTGATTCGGTTGGGAATGACACTAGCCCACCATCTTCCACTCAGTATAGTGGATAACCTCCTTGTTATGGTAGCAAAATTAATATTCGGAGATCTATCAAGGCATGGCATCACAATGCCAAAAATGGGTCCAATGATACTCAAGACAAAAACCGGCCGATCCGCTGTGATCGATGTTGGCACTATTGGGTTAATAAAAAAAGGCATCATCCAAGTAGGTATATCCTCGGACATGATATAAACCTTATATGTACCATATATTATTAATTTACTTATGCCAATTTATTTACCTCTTATAGGTTAAAGGAAGCATTAGTACGATCGTGGGAAATATAGTTAAATTTCAAAGTGGGGACGAAATCTCATTTGACACAATTGTGTTTGCAACTGGATACAAAAGCACGGCAAACATGTGGCTCAAGGTACTAGCATTTTGTTTTGCCTAAGTCCCATTCTTTTAAATAAAAAATGTTAGATCTTCTAACCAAGTTACATGTTATTTGTGAGTGCAGAATGGTGATAGCATGTTAAATGACAATGGTCTGCCAAGCAAAGAATATCCGAATCATTGGAAAGGTGAAAATATGCTCTACTGTGCTGGGTTAGCGAGCAGAGGATTGGCTGGTATTGCCACGGATGCCAAGAATATTGCCAATGACATTAAATCTGTGATAGACTATGTGTCGAGCTAAATTAGCCTTTATATGTGGTTTAAGGTGCCAAATGTGTTAGACCGCCGATATCTTTGGGACATCTTCATGTCAAGATTCATATGTTCTACGGAGTAAGCTCTGCTCTTGTATATTATCAACAAGGGTCATCTAGTTCTACTCTCGTTGTGTAGAAGAGCTTCGTATTTTTTTTTACTAAGCTTACGGTTCTCTACATATTCTGTTTACTTGAATTTTATATTCAAAAGTCCTGGGTCAGTATCGTTGTTTCTGAATAACAAGCTCATGTGGCATGTTTATCCCCAACAATGAACCATGAGGTGATCCGGCCTCAAGTCAAATGCCTTACTCGCTTGAATCCATTCCAGTTACTGTAATGCTATATACATCAGCTATGGGGTTACACGACGTGATGATTATATATTCTTTATGAAAGCAGAACAAAAAATGATTGTGGAAGTTGTCGAGGCCTGCATTCGATGTAAGAAGCTTCTCAAGAAAATAATGCTATTCAAGAATAAATAAATGTTCTACGAAACAACTAGTTCTTGAAGATATACACTTATTTTGTAAACACATATTTGAAAACGTCAAGAAAATTCCCGGAAACACAATTTCTATGTGTGTGTGTGTCCGAAAACAATATCTATGCCTGAATTCCTATGAGCCAAAACACCACCACCTCCCTGAGCCATCACTGTCGCATCAATCGGTTGATGGGCGCAGCGGCAGCAAAACTTTCGCGCACGCGCGGCAGATGCGTGGCTGCCGTGGCAGGGATTTTCCGCAGAGAAGAGCTGTTGCGGCAGAGGGTTTCGACCGAGCTCTGTTTTCTTGCGAGGGAGATCCGACTTGACATCCCACCGTACCGCGCTGCGGGTCGCTGCTGCCGTGCCGTCTCGGTCGCTCTCGCACCAGCCAACCAACATACGTCTGCATGTGTTCCGATAATAATACTCCTATACAGTAGTACCTTCGTCGACATGACACGACCAACGCGTGACACGTTGCACTTTTCTTTTAGCAAGGATCCGTACGCAGCAATACGACTACCAGATTCGAATACGACCACATATACGGCGTCCCATTTTGATGCGGAGTTTATATAAGATCGTCGTCCACGTATGTAGGAGTACCTACCACGCGCATATAAGTTGACAAACCTGATGTCCATTCTGAAGTTTGATCTCTACTAGTACTCCCTCCGTCCGGTAAAGAATGTCGGAGGGGTAACTTTAAAAAAACAAACTTGCTGAACTTCTCTAGTTTGCAGATGTGCTAAATAGTTTTGAATCTTAGATATGCTAATTACCAAGTTGTAATGTTTAGGCGCAGGCTTTGGTTTAGTTTTTGAAACACTAGCTCAAAGTTAAATGTTGGAGTAACATGTAACCTGTTGGAGTAATGACGAAATTTTAACCTTGTGGTGCACCTCAAACTAGCCTTATTGTGCACCTCAAACTAACCTTCTCTAGATACTGATATATGGCTTGCTAGTTTTGTATTGTATAGTTGGCCTTGTCAACAACAAAAGAGAATGATCTTGGAGGATTTAGTGCTCTTGTGTGCAAAGATGAAGGTACACTCTTTATTACATAGTGCATCAGTATTCCATGTTTTTTACAGTATATGTTGTTTGCAATGTACCATAGTAAGTCAGAGGAGAAGAGAAGAAAGAAACTGAATGTTCAGACTTACAATCTTCTTGTGTATTTTGTGGTACCTATGTATAGAAGTACATGTTCTCTATATGTTTTAAAATGTTCTAGAATCTGTCCTTTTAACTAGATGACTTGTTCATTCTTGTCTGAAAGTTAGATGCCTATGATCTATGTCCACACATTATTTTCATCTTGTGCTTCAGGCAAACTTGTGACCATCATGTACATAATCAGTAGTAGTGCACATGATCTTTTATAATTATGATTCTTATGATTTGTGTTCAACTGAACCACAAAAACAGCTGGTTTATGCTTTCAAATTATGCAAATTTTGATAGAAAATTACAATGAAAAACACTTTTGGGGAGCTGGTCAATGAGTCAGCTATGACAATTGGATTTAATGAAAACATGGCCACAAAGTATGTCTATAAAGATAATCTAATATTGCTCTGATCTGTTTCAGTATTGGCTATACAATGCATGTTTCAATATAAAGTTTCATTGTGATATTGATGTTTAAGTACAACAGTGAATCTGAGAAGCTTGAGCTAATGTCTCTAGAGGATCTTGGACGGTATAATCTGAGAATCTGAATTTTTTGTACAATCTGAGAAACTGAACTTGTTCATTCTCTCATATTGCAAGAGGCTAGGCGGAGGGTGCTCGCGAGGCTCGGCTAGAACGACAACAAAGGTCTAGGGCCGGCAGCGGTGAGGACGTCTGCAAGAGGGGCTGGGTGGAGGAGCTCCGGTGCTACGACAACATGGTCAACGAGGAAGAGACGACAGAGGGCGAGATCGGCGTAGGGGACAAGAACTTGGCGAGGAGGCCATAGCGGGAACGAGAACTTGGCGAGGAGGCCTGATGACCCACAAGTATAGGGGTGTATCGCAGTTTTTTCTAGGGAAGTGAAACCCAATTTATTGATTCGACACAAGGGGAGCCAAAGAATATTTATAAACCTTAACAACTGAGTTGTCAATTCAGCTGCACCTGGAAACAATCTTGCTCACAACAGTTTATCAGTAGCAACAGTTTGTAGTAGGAATAGTAAAGTAAAGACAGTAGTAACAATGACAGTAAACAGTAGGATTCGAGTGTGGTAGGCATAGGGATGGATGGAAGGGCGTTGCATGGACAAGACAATTCACATAGCAATCAGAACATAGGGCAATTACAGATAAATAAGATAAAGCATCCAAGTACTAGATAATCCTAGGCATGTGTTCCATATATAGTCATATATGCTCACAATGAGAACTTGCACAACATCTTTTGTCCTGCCAGCCCGTTTGCAGCGGGGCCTCAAGGGAACTACTGACAATTAAGGTGCTCCTTTTAATAGAGCACCGGAGCAAAGCATTAACACTCCGTGAACACATGTGATCCTCACATCAAAGCCATTCCCTCCGGTTATCCCGATTTCTGTCACTTTGGGGCCATTGGTTCCGGACAACAACGTGTGTATACAACTTGCAGGTAAGACCAAAAACAATACTATCGTAATGAATTAATAACATGTTCAGATCTGAAATCATGGCACTCGGGCCCTAGTGACAAGCATTAAGCATAACAAGTCGCAACAAAGTCATAAAGCACTAATAAAAGATACTAGGCACCATGTCCTAAAAATCTGATGCCATTACATGAACGATCTCATCCAATCCCTACCATCCCCATAGCCTACAGCGGGGGATTACTCACTCATAGATGGGGGAAACATGGATGGTCGATGGAGAAGCGATGGTGATGATGATGGCGATGATCTCCTCCAATTCCCCGTCCCAGCAGGGTGCCAGAACGGAGTTTCTGATGCTGTTTCGTGGAATCTGGTGGTGACGGCGGAGCGGAACTCTTTTTGGAAAAACGTCGAACCCCCCTGAGTTTTTAGGTTAGAAGGCAACTTATAGGCGAAGAGGGAGACCGAGGGGGAGTTTGGGGCGACCAGACCACCCCCTGGCACGGCCAGGTGGTGTGGCCTGGGCCCAGCCCCCCTCTGTCTCGTATTATGGCTCCGAGAGTCTTCTGGTGAAATAGGATTTTTGGCATATTTTCTGGGATTTTTCCTGATAGTTGATTTTCTGCACAAAAAGTAAACACCAGGGCAATTCTGCTAAAAATAGCGTTAGTCCGCGTTAGTTGCATCCAAATCACACAAGTTTAGAGGAGAAACAATAGCAAAAGTGATCGGGAAAGTAGATACGTTTTGGACGTATCACCCCCCCCCCAAGCTTAGCTTATTGCTTGTCCTCAAGCAATTCAGTTGAAAACTGAGTGCGATAAAACAACTTTCACGAACACATTTGCTTCATATGATGTATATATTCTCAGCATGTGATCAACTACTTAGACAATTCATAATAAGGAGTATGTAAGTTTACTTAATACGCATTGCAAGCTATGAAGAGATTCCAACTCAAAAATAATAAGTAGCATGAAGCATAAACATAAGCAACATTACAATGCTCATAAAAATGTATGATAGAGTGGTATCTCGCTTGCCTTTGATCTAAGGCACCTCTGAAGTTCAGGTGAAGACTAGAAGTAAAGATATCAAATATACAAGCATCAAAGTCATAACACAAATAATCAAGTTTTGAGACAAGCACAAAGAATGACAACTATGATCTCAAGAAGGTGCTCAAAGAATAAGTGGATACTTCACAAGTAAAGGAAAAGGTTTTGAATAGTTTGAAAGGCTTCCAAATGCTGAAAGCATGGTACTCGTTAGCTTTGAGCTCTCATTGTCCCTATCATAAGCATCTTTAAATGGTTAAGGTTAAAGTGACACAACTAAGAGGATATGCTTGACAAGTTATAAATCAAACTCTCATACCCCTTACTTACGAAGACCGATCCTCATGCTACTCAACTTCAGTCACGAGTAAGCTCTTGTCATTGTAAGTATATACGTATCATAGAGAACCGCCAACGGGGTATCCCTTACACATGATACATGAGCTATCCCATAATCAAAATGACAAGGCAAGCAGACAATGAGCATCTCAACGATCTCTTTATTTACTATGTGCATAGATTTTTATTGAGGATGCTTCATAGAATGCTCATTATGGTTATGCTGCAAGTTTCCACCATTGATTATGCATGGCTTAGGCTAGCGGCCCAGGCGTTTCCCTAACATACATACAAACTCCATGATCTTACAAGTTCCACTTTTATTTCACACCGCCGGGATCCATAAGCAAAAGAACATGATATCAACGAGGTACTAAGTACCAATGCAATGTTGAAAACGTTTCCCATGATACATGGTTCTGCTAACTTCAACTTATAAAGCGCAAGCATATATGCAACAAAGAAGGACGCAATGGTTCAGGTTTATTAAATGCAAGAAAATAAAGTGTGCCATCAAGTTCGTGAGAGCTTTACTAACTAACTTTCTCATAACAAGCAAACATTTTATTCGGAAGAAAACAAGGCATATTGGATATGCACGGAAGTAGCAAATGATGCTAATAGGTAGGTATGGTGGACACTTTGGCAATATTTGGTTTTAGGGAGTTGGAAACATGAGTAAAACATACTTAGTGAAAGTGAAGGCTAGCAATAGTAAGGGAGCGACAAACGAGAGAGCAATAGCTGTCATAATCGTGCTTGCAACAAAACAAGACTAATCATGGCATGAAAGTGATTCAAGATCCTCAAGGCAAAATAATTCATCGAGGCTTAACTGATTATTTCAGTCATGTGCATGCGTGAGCATGCGCCAAGTGTAGGGGATCGGTGCGGAAAACAAAAATTTCCTACGTTGAAACACCAGAAACTGCCTAGGATCTATCTATGTAGTAATGCGGTAATGGCCGGAGCGTAGAGAATACATACCCTTGTAGTCTGTACGCGGTTAACGTTCCGCAGGGAACGTGGTTGAACTAGTCGTACTCGAAGCCGATCTCAAGGTCGCGAAGCTCCTCGCAGGTCACCCCTTGCTCCTCGCAGCACAGTGTTGGGTCCGCAGCATAGAAAACAAAAAAAATCCTACGGTGTGAACTACACGCCAAGATCTATCTACTAGGTACAAAGCAACAGGTGGACATACATCTAACGAGAACTTACCCTCGAAGACAACGAGTTTTGTTAACGAGTAGGAACTCGTGGTTGATGTAGTCATACACTTGCCGATCTCAAGATCGTGAGGAAGTCCAGCAGGTCCAGCTCCAGCACGTCCATCAGATCCAGCTCCAGCACCAGCAAGTCCAGCACCGCAAAGCAATGGTGTATCCATGATCGCACACACGTCCGGTACCCCGACAACCTCCGTCCCTCGCTCCAGCAAAGCAGTGGAAGCAGCAACTTCTTTCCAGATAAAGCCACCTGGAACATGTATCTCGCTAATCCAAGACCTTGGGGGAATAATACTAGAGGGGGAGAGAGATCCTTCACAAGGAGGTGTGTGTGAGAAGTGAGGAGAGGGTGGCCTTTTATAGGAGGAGGGGGATGCCCCTCCTTCATGGCCGGCGCATGGAGGAGTTGCCTCTTCACCTCCTCCATTCATATGGTGGTAACCCCTCCACATTAAAATGCCTCTTCACATTTCCTTTTAAAGTCTCCACTTTAAATGCATTAAATTTCTCCAAATTTAATGCTCTCTCATTTAATAAAACTCTTTTATTATTTTTATTCAGAATTTTGTTAATTACTTTAATTAACAAACATTCACATAAAACCCTTGCAACATTTCAATATTACATGCAGAACCAATTTCAGCAATTTCACCCGAAACAGTTTCGGTGTCTATTGAAATAATTCCAGCGCTTTCTTAAATCTTTATCTAAAACATATTTGCTCCAAATGGTGTCGGTATCCCTTAAGTGTGTCACCCCACGGTTCGCGAATAATGCAGACATGATCGAGACCCCTCTTTGATCAATAATCAGCAGCGGGACCTGGAGATCCGTACTGACTCCTACACATTCAACGATGACTTCTGTGATCGTGAGAACCTTTAACGCTTGTAACTAAATCCCTTTGTCTCGCGATATATTACATGTCCGAGATTCGATCATCGGTATCTCCATACCTAGTTTGATCTCGTTACCGACATGCACTCTTTTCTCGTTCCCGTGATATAACATTCTAGTGATCACATCACTTGCTTGCAAGCTATCTTAATGTGATATCACCGAGAGGGCCCAAAGTATATCTATCTGTCATCAGGATTGACAAATTCCACTCTTGATCCATGAGCCTCAACATAACACCTTCGTAGCACTGAACCCATCTTTATAGTCACCTTGTTACGGTGTGACGTTTGATGTTATCAAGATACTCTTCCGGTGTTAGCAATTAACAAGATCTCATGGTCTAAGGATAAAGATTACTTCGTATAGTGTTATAGCAATATAAACATAATGACTTTGATCATAATGCTATACTTCGGATGAATGTTCATCACATCATTCCACCAATGTTGTGACCTCGTTATTAACAACATCCAATGTCCATGATTAGGAAACCTTGATCATCTTGTTAATCAACGAGCTAGTCTATAAGAGAGGCATAACTAGGAACCCTTTTTGTTTATTAAACACACATGTATTGACGTTTCCGATCAATACAATTATAGCATGCAAAATAAACATTTATCATAAACATGGAATAAGATAATAACCACTTTATTATTGCCTCTCGGGCATATTCCCTTCAGTCTTCCACTTGCACTAGAGTCAATAATCTAGTTTGAAAAACTTTGCGTATTGAACACCTATGGCTTTCTGGTGTTGCATATACGCGATTGCTAGTGGTTAACATAATCTTCGGATCTGACAGTTTCACGTCCATGTGTATTTGCATGTGTTTGCGTCTCTACGCATCACTCATTCTCAAATGAGATGGCATTGTATAAATTTGGTCCTTTGGTGAGACCTTTAGTTCGTTCGGCTCGAAATATGTTGATATTATTGTCACACAATATATCTTCATAGTATTAGCCCACTTTGAACCACACCTAGTTTGATAACAAACTACTTAACACAAATTCCCTCCTTTGTTGCTACTATAGCAGTTATATACTTAGCCTTTTGTTGTAGTATCCGTCACAATGTCTCAACTTTGGAACTCATCCAAATCCATCATGGAACATCCTTTCCATTACATTGTGCCACCCATTGTCTAAATTGAGATAAATTTAATTTGTATCTTGTGACAAAATTAGTATCAATGTAACACTTTACAATGAACTACCTTTAACTATTTGTCACTTATACATGATATATTCTTAGTTCTTCCAAAGCTCATAAGAATATCTTTACTATTTTCCAATGATCATCTTATGAATCACTCTGGTATATGCTCATAACGTTTAGAGCATAGGACATTCTGGATATATACATATCATGGTATAATCGATCAAAATCTTCATGTGATTTTACTCACCAAGTGTTGAAACACTTGAATCTTGATACAATTCTTTCCATGCAGCAATAACCTTTCTTGTTGTTTCATATTGAACCCTTTCAATATCTCATATATGTATGTCTGGCACAACCATATTTGTGCCTTAATCTCTCCATATAGATATTGATGCCAAATATTCCGGGTTTTCCCAAGTCTTTCATCAAAATCTTATTTTAATGAAATTCTTAACTTGTGTCAATACAAGATACATCATTTCCAATCAACAATATGTCCTCTACATAATGTATTAGAAATATGTCTCAGCGCTCCACTTAATTTCTTGCAAATGCAAGCATCTTCATCATCTCCGATGAATTTAAACTCTTTTAACAGTTTCATCATGGTGAAGATTCCAACTCCGCTATGCTTACTTCAACTATTGAAGTTTGCATGTCCTTTTAGCACCCTTTGAATTAACAAAACCCTTCGGACCATGTCATGTACACGTCCTAGGTAACCGTTCTATTAGAAGAACATTGTTTTGTTTATTCAACTACCATATACCAAATTATATGTGGTGGCTGCTACATTAATCCGTCAAGACTAAATATCGCTATGAAAGATCAAATCTTGTCATAGTCAACTCCTTGAACATTGCGTAAACTTCTTTCCGACATGTTGACTATTTCATAGATGTTAAACATCCATGTCTTATTTCTTTATAGATCCAAACACGACCGATAGGCTTCACGCCTTTCCGGAGGGTCTTCCAAGTTCAGAAACTTGATTTCTCGTGTATGGATACTATCACGGATTCTATGACTTCTAGTCATTTTATGGAGTCAGGGCCCATCATCGCTTCTTTGCATGTAGTCGGTTCATCATTGTCAAAACAATAACGACTTGCTTATCAAATCTTACTATTTGATTCTTACCGACCCACACGGTTCTATAGGAACTCTAATCTCCGAGATCACACCTTTTGTAATCACGAGAGCCATGAGCATTGTGGCCGCCACCGGGACACTTTCCGGCGCTGCGCTACTTAGCACATATAGCTAAGGTTCAACAACCTTATCAAAGTTCTATTGTCCTCCCACTTAACTTTTTGCGCAAAATTCATTCTCAAGAAACTTGACGTTCCAAGTAACAAACTCTTTTGTCCTCAGTGTTATGGAGAAATTTCTAACAAATTCTTTGGGATAACCTACAAAGACATGCTTATCCGACTTTGGTTGTAAACATTTTACTTATGCATAGCATACCAAAATTTAAGAAAAGACAATTCGGGTTTTATCCCAAACCATAACTTATATGGTGTCATTTCAACGGATCACGATGGTGCTCTTTTCAGTGTAAAAGCGGTAGTCTCTAAATCTTCAATCTTTAAAACATAATGGCAGTTTTATAATGACACCTTTGATCTTACCATGTCAAACATGGTTTGATTTCATCTCTCGAATATGCCATACTCCTATAGTTTATTGGGAAAACACAAATCATGGAACAATTCCTCAAGTCTTAGGTGTTTTTGCTAAACATGTAACTCAAATATCTTCCTTTATGATCGAATCATAAACTCTTTATTTTCTTGTTACAATGATTTTCCACTTCATCTTGAAAGTCTTTGAACAATTTTCAAATGTTTCATACTTCTTCCTTATTAAGTAAATATATAGATATATTCACTCAAATTTTCGGAGAAAGCATATGGAGCAAAAAAGATCCATCACATACGGCTACACATAATGGACTATGCACATTAGCATGCACAATTTCCAATAAGCTAGTCATCCGTTCCTCTTTGGCCTATGAACGGAGTTTCAATTATCTCAAGGAAAGTCTCACATGCGTCAATTGATCAAAATCAAAGACTCTAAAATTTCATCAACATGGAGTTTCTTCATGTTTTCTTTCAAATATAATTTAAACAGCGATGTCACTTCATAAGTGATCTTTCAATCATTTGTCTTGCGACATTTTAGCAATAGTGTTTATGAATGTGATTTCTCCCACTAGACTTGTAAAAGTTCATCCATCCTTTATGGAATACGGTAATTATTTGAACAACCATTGTTCTCGTAATACCGGAACAAAATAACAATTATTAAAACAAATCTTGAAGGCTAGGGTTGACGACAACGAAAAACACAATAACACTTTATTTGTTTTCGATGAACATCATCACTCATTCTCTTGCTAGTTACTTAGGCCATTGTAGTTCATGAATTGCGTTGTCCTGTATGACACTTCATACCAACCAATTCGGTATCCAATACCTAAGAGCCACATTGTTTAACAAGCAAGGAATACAGCCATAACATGTATATCTTCTATATACCTAAGTTGGACATCTCCAACCTTTTATTTTCTGCCAAATATTTTATAGATTCTCTTTCAGCAATTCCTTTTCTTTTAAAAGAATCTATCAACATCAATAGTGGTGTCATCAACATGACACATGGTACAAAGCTTGTATATAGTCAAATACTAATACCTTTGGACTTGCACTTTGAAGTGGATCACCATCATCAAATGTTTGGCATTCTTTCAAAAATCCATTCTTTAGTAATCTATTAGTGTAGTAAACATTTTACTTACATCTTCTATTCATCCTTATCATGAAAACTTTCATGATCAAGCTACTATAGCCTATAAGGAAGAATCGCGAGTATAATATTAGTTCCCAAAACCTTTTTGGTAGATTAGGACGCTTAGCGTCTCCAACCTTCACAAATTCTCATACAATATGAGAACATGTATTTTGCTAAATTATACTCTATCATAATGCAACCAAAAACATTGTTTTAGATATCACAATATCTTTCACACATGATGGTTTCTGAAACAATTTTCAGCTCCAATATAATCTTGATATTAATACAACTTTTGAATATCAATAATCATGGAGGCAAACATGATACTTTAGATACTAACATTGGAATTCTTACTCTTGATTTAATACTACTTATTAAACTTCATGGAGTAAATAGAGTTTGCTGAAAGTTTGCAATAGGACTTATAAACTTTAAATTGACATTCAAAAAAATACGATACCAGTTCGTGAAGTAAATATCCAGAATTCTATAGTTCTATTATCTCAAATAAAAACTAAGCATAAGGTAGAAAACGAATGCCAATGACTACAACAAACTATGCAAATTCACTTTGATTTAATTTATGACAAATTTGGTTTGACTAATCCAAATTAGAAATGCACTCCCACTCAAAAACGACATCCCTCGTGCCTTTTTGGTGATTACATGAACCAAATCCACTACACCAAGTCCGATCATCACGTGAGTTGATGTAGCTTCAAAGGCGAGCATCTATATGGGCATCATATCAACTATATGACTCATGCTTAACCTTTCGGTCCGTGTTCAGAGGCCATGTCTGTACATGCTAGGCTCGCCAAGTAAGAACCTTAGTACTCGCTTGTGTAAAACTGTCTTACACCCGTTTGTATGAAAGCGTAGAGTCGAGTACACTCGATCATCACGTGATGTCTCGAAATACGATCCACAAAACGGTGCATACTTAAGGAAGAACACATTTTTTTATCTTGATATCTAAATGAGGGATCATCTTACAATGCTACAGAAAGCGCCAAACTAGCAGTATAAGATGCTAACATCTAATGTGTAAAGTGAGATGATATGGTCCATGCATTTGATCTCTATCATTTGCATCGTGGTATGATATCTATCATTCCTTTGTGTGTAAGGCCAAGGTCTATGGAACTTACACGTTGAGTGTGTTGTAAGAGTATCTATCATACATCTACTTACAACAATACCATATCAAGACACTAGCCCAGCAACGATCTAAACTAGACGCCTCTAATTTATCAATTGCAAGTTTTACGTGGCTTAGGGCTTTCGGAGATAGAACCGTTCTTACCTACGAACATGAACCACAACGAGGATAATCAGGTTATTAGCAACTCGTTGTAAATCAGATATTGACTATAGTAGGAGAGACAGACACCCGCCAGCCACTTATGCAAAACAAGTTGCATGTCAGTCGTGGAACTGGTCTCATGTACGATGACATGTAAGGTTGGTCCGGGTCGCTTCATCCCACTATGCCACCAATATACAAAATACATAGAAGATGCAATAACATGATCATCATTGCCCACATATAAACATATGTGTACTACCCGTGCAAAGCACCTACGCATAGATCAGGCTCTGATACCACTGTTGGGTCCGCAGCATAGAAAACAAAAAAATTCCAACGGTGTGAACTACACGCCAAGATCTATCTACTAGGTACAAAGCAACGGGTGGACATACATCCAACGAGAACTTACCCTCGAAGACAACGAGTTTTGTTAATGAGTAGGAACTCGTGGTTGATGTAGTCGTACACTTGCCGATCTCAAGATCGTGAGGAAGTCCAGCAGGTCCGGCTCCAGCACATCCATCAGATCCAGCTCCAGCACCACCAAGTCCAGCACCGCAAATCAGCGGTACATCCGTGATCGCACACACGTCCGGTACCCCGACAACCTCCGTCCCTCGCTCCAGCAAAGCAGCGGAAGCAGCAACTCCTTTCCAGATAAAGCCACCGGGAACATGTATCTCGCTAATCCGAGACCATGGGGGAATAATACTAGAGGGGGAGAGAGATCCTTCACAAGGAGGTGTGTGTGAGAAGTGAGGAGAGGGTGGCCTTTTATAGGAGGAGGGGGATGCCCCTCCTTCATGGCCGGCGCATGGAGGAGTTGCCTCTTCACCTCATCCATTCATGTGGTGGTAACCCCTCCACATTAAAATGCCTCTTCACATTCCCTTTTAAAGTCTCCACTTTAAATGCATTAAATTTCTCCAAATTTAATGCTCTCTCATTTAATAAAACTATTTTATTATTTTTATTCATAATTTTGTTAATTACTTTAATTAACAAACATTCACATAAAACCCCTTGCAACATTTCAATATTACATGCAGAACCAATTTCAGCAATTTCACCCAAAACAGTTTTGGTGTCTATTGAAATAATTCCAGTGCTTTCTTAAATCTTTATCTAAAACATATTTGCTCCAAATGGTGTCGGTATCCCTTAAGTGTGTCACCCCACGGTTCGTGAATAATGCAGACATGATCGAGACCCCTCTTCGATCAATAATCAGCAGCGGGACTTGGAGATCCGTACTGACTCCTAAACATTCAACGATGACTTCTGTGATCGTGAGAACCTTTAACGCTTGTAACTAAATCCCTTTGTCTCGCGATATATTGCATGTCCGAGATTCGATCATCGGTATCTCCATACCTAGTTTGATCTTGTTACCGACATGCACTCTTTTCTCGTTCCCGTGATATAACATTCTAGTGATCACATCACTTGCTTGCAAGCTATCTTAATGTGATATCACCGAGAGGGCCCAGAGTATATCTATCCGTCATCGGGATTGACAAATTCCACTCTTGATCCATGAGCCTCAACATAACACCTTCGTAGCACTGAACCCATCTTTATAGTCACCCTGTTACGGTGTGACGTTTGATGTTATCAAGATACTCTTCCGGTGTTAGCAATTAACATGATCTCATGGTCTAAGGATAAAGATTACTTCGTATAGTGTTATAGCAATATAAACATAATGACTTTGATCGTAATGCTATACTTCGGATGAATGTTCATCACATCACTCCACCAATGTTGTGACCTTGTTATTAACAACATCCAATGTCCATGATCAGGAAACCTTGATCATCTTGTTAATCAACGAGCTAGTCTATAAGGGAGGCACAACTAGGAATCCTTTTTGTTTATTAAACACACATGTATTGACGTTTCCGATCAATACAATTATAGCATGCAAAATAAACATTTATCATAAACATGGAATAAGATAATAACCACTTTATTATTGCCTCTCGGGCATATTCCCTTCACACAGCAGCCCACAACACCAGGCAGCAGCTAGGGCCCAGCCGGGTGGGCCGGCGGTGCCCCAGCGGCCCAAGGAGGAGTGGGGCGGTAGGGAGGGAGAGGCAGCCTGGGATGCGCCGGCCTGGCGTGCTGCGGCCCAGGCAGCGCCTGTTGCCCAGGTCCTCACCCGGGTGGGCCTGGCGACTACGGCCCGCGAGGCGGATCCCGAGTGGCGGCCTGTGGCCGATCCTGCCCCGCCCGGGTGGGTTGGCTGGCGCGGCGGCCCAGCTCGCGTCTTGGCGTGGCCCGACTGCATGTCGCCCTGTGCGGCGGCATTTATCTGCCGCCCACGGGGCTGGCTATTTTTCTTTTTCCAATTCTTTTTCTGCTGCTTTTATTCTAGGCCTTTTCCCTCTGGGATTTGGCCTATTATAAAAGTTTCCTTTATAAATCTTAATCTAAATATTATTTAGAATATATCAATTCACAATTAACATCTAATAAATATATATTTAAATTCCCATTTATCCGAAAACTCTTTTCGGGGCTTTTCCTTTATTCTTTCTCCGAACAACTTCAGATCTCTCCGCGGAACGATTCCAGCTTTCTCTCTTTCTCTACTGTGATTCCGTCTTACGAATGATCGCTCTCATCGTACCCTTAAGTGTATCCTCTCATGGCTCGGGAATGCTCTAGACATGATCTGTATCAATGATCAACAGAGGGACCAGGGATGTCCATGTGACCCCTATGCATTCCTGATGACAATGTCGTTTGAACCGTCTAAATGTAGCATCCTCTTCCTTTTGTTTCTCGATACAACTTGTCCGAGATCCGATCAATGGTATCTTATACCTTGTTCAATCTCGTTCACAACAAGTTCTGTTTTCTTGTTACCGTGATATTACATCCCGGTGACCTAGTCACATGTTGCAACATTTATAGATGTAATCTCACCAAGCCGGACGTATGTATCTTTACCCGTCATGTGGGTGAACAAATCCCGGTCTTGCAGTCACATGTCATCTACTGTTCCTTCGGAATACCCAACATACACCTTTATGGCCACCGTATTACCAGATGACGGTTGATGCAGTCTAAGCAGCCTAGGGAAACAGTGAGTAATATGAGCTCACAGTCTAAGGAGAAGGAGTCTAGGTATAGCTGTTGCAACAATGAACTAGATGACTTGATCATGTTGCAATCCTTCGAGGAATGTCCAACCACATCATTCTCCAATGATATGATCTCGTTGTCAGTCGGCATAAATGCCCATGATCTTGAAACCTAGATCATCTTCGTGACCAACGAACTAGTATGAATAGAGGCTACTAGGGACTTGGTTGTTTCATACCACACCTGTACCAATGTTTCTACTTCGCACAGTTATAGCACAATATGAAACTATTATAAACTAATTGAGATATGATAATAAAAACCTATTTCTTATTTGCCTGTAGAGCATATCTCCTTCAGTCTCCCACTTGCACTAGAGTACAAATAATCTAGCTTGCATTTTACTCGTATAAACCATATACCATATGCGTTTATAGATCATGCATGCTCATGGGAAACGTCATGTCCATGTTCTGTTTTACCAGATCATTATGTCTTTTGCAAATCGTTAATGTCTTCCTAATTTTGACATTCACACCATTATCTTATAATGGGTCGAAGTATTTGTTTGGCAACAAAGTGAGACTTTTGTTTCTAGTGTTTATGATGACGGTCGTTATTCACTATTGTCATCTAAACTTTGAAACACACTTTGCTATCCTTTGTGTATATACTATAGTCATGGCAGCAGAACGAGGCCGGATTCTAGGAGCTTAAAGTGACTTTAGATCAACCTCGAGGGCTTTCTCATGGGCACTGGGCCCTGGGACACATCATTCTACGTTAAAAGCGAATTAGCCCCGCCATAACATTATACAACACATCAGATGCAGCCTTTATACTTCTATATCTATGTAGATCCTAGTGCATGAAATGCATCTATGCCACTTACATTGCTTCTTGCTACTTAAGTACAAACTTAATTCTGGTTTAGTGATCAACTCAGGAATCACTTAAAGACATGTTCTTATAGTTAATACTTTGTCCTACCAACCAGAACTTCGGGTTACATTATGTCGAGTATACAACATGGTTTTATGAAAGAACCTATGACTGAGGCATAGGAGATGCAAAGAATCTCTTTCTTTCAACCATAGTTGCAATACTCAATGCTTCATACAGTAAGAACTTCTTTCTTACCTTGTTTCATTCTGAGCTACTTCAGAATCTTGTCTTAGGACATTCTGAACATTTTTCAGAATCAAGTCCAGGAAGCATTCGACATTCAGTGTTTATTAAAATCACCAATCTATCTAGATAGATCTTTTGTTTAATAACTTCAACTTCATCCTATCTTAAATACTATTAACACCAATCACATCATTCACATATGTTGTCCACATATCCCAGAATGATTTCACGCTCCTACTCAAATATGACATTCATGTTTGAGATCTAGGGATTTCACTTTGCTCCCACTCAAATATGACATTCATGTTTGAGATCTAGGGATTTCACTTAGCTCCCACTCAAAATATGTCAGTTACATATTATGAATTAGCCAAGCTGATTTGCTCCCACTCAAATCTAGGTCCTCTCAATAATCTTGGACATACCAAAATTCTTTTGATCATTATCAATTTGAGAATTCCACTCACAAGATTTCAATGACTATTCATTTCTCGTAATTAGGTCCATCACGCTTCTTTGTATTTCGTAGGTATGTCCTGTTCAAAACATGACAAGTGAATCAATAATATAATTCCACAAGCTTGTAGAATATATAGTTGAATCCTACTTTCTTTAGTAAAAGTATTCACTTGAAACTTTATGATCATTATCAATAGTTTCTCCTCTATTTGTAGAGTTTGGTTTCACGAAACAAATTCCGCTGCGCCACTCAACAATTTGGAGGTAAGGTCAAATACCTTGTTTTGATCTTTTACTTTCTTCCACCTCTATCTTCATCAAGACACATCAACTTAGGACAACAACAGGTTTGTCCCTTTGTGGAAGATGCATTCATAGCTACCTAAGAATGCTTTACAAAGACTTGTTTATTTGCCATGACTTTGACTTGTTGAAATCTCCAGAAACTCAAACTTGCCATAACACTTATCGTGTTGTTTCCACGAATCTTTAGATGTTCCTTTGCATTTCAAATGAGTGTTTGCTTATTTTGATCTTTTAACTCTAAACGACAACTATAACCCCAATAAGAGATAATATGATATCATATGTATCTAATACAAAATGTTTATGATGTTTAGACATTTCAACAAAGTTTGAATTCATCCAATTATCACAATTTTGTGAAACATCTTTCACAAGTTCCTTTTATGCTAAACTTAACTTGAATACTTTAGTCATGTCGATCAAATCGAAGAGACTGCGTATTCTTATTAATTTCAATATCCCATGAACTCATTTGAACAATTCAAATCATTTCAAACTTTATGTTTCATTAAGTAAATACACTTATTTACTTAAGTCCACAATAAATGATTTCCACTACTTGTTGAAAATATGATACATCACTATGTATAAGATTCAACATTTCTTCGCATATCACCGTTTTACCAGAATGTGGAGTTTTAGTCATTCTGCCCAAGAGGCATGGTTTTGCAAAGTCTCTAGATTTAGCATCTAGGACCCTGATCTTTCATAAAGAACCTGCAATAACCAAAATGACTTAAACTGTAGTGTCATTTCATTATTATACTTTTGGATATCTTTTAGCATTCTAATACTCTTATAAATGTTTAAATTATTATCATTAACATAGTAATGAGAATAACTTATTTGTAATCGTAATATGACCATAAGGTATTGTTCATAAGAATAGTACAAACTGGTTTGTAACTAGTTCATATGAATAATCGTCTCGCCAAAAGCAAGACACACATACAAGGATTACAAATTTATATTCAAATCCACTAATACAAATGATAAACTTTGAGGAAAGAGGTGATGTCGGCCATCAACTGTTTTGCTTGCCGTCATCAAGTCACATTGCCTCAAATCCAGCAATTCTCAAGCAGATCATCCTGTTTTCACAAAACGGGACAAGTATCAAATACTTTGCAAACTGCAATGAGTTCTGCAAGAACCACATTTATAATTTTGTATATCTAACATATACCTTTTTTCATCAATGACCTCCTTTTGCAATCAAGCCCTTCTAAGAGTTCTTAACTCTAATGCAAGATCGCTAAGTGTTTTTCCAAACATTCTGGAGTCATCGAATTATCTTCTAATGGTTATTGTATCAAGAAGAGAAGATCACCTTTTATGAGGATATCCCTCAGACGTGGGTATTAATCTATGAAGTTGGACCCTTTTGCTAAGTTCCAAATTAAGCAATATATTCCCATGGTTGCAAAAGACCTTAGTGGGATAGGCTAAGATCTAATAAGATATTTGCAAACAGACATCTAGACTAAGTTTATAATAAGAGATCAATTTATAATTGGCCTCCACTAAAATGGTCATCCCTTGGACGATTTTAGTGATCGCATGATCCCTATCCTCTGCACCTCCCCCAATCGTCACGGCCATCAGTGCATTATCAAAGGTAGATATTCAATAATGCCAATCACATCATCCATGTGACTCATGCTCGATCTTTCGATCTCTTGTGTTCCGAGGCCACGCTTCTCTAGCGTGCTAGGCTCGCCAAATCTAACTTGTGTGTATTCACTGTGCAACATGGCTTACACCCACTGTATGCGAACGTAGATATGTCTGACACCCAGGCCTGTAACCCTGGATCGCCTCATACCGAAGAACATTCTTGGTGGTGCACACACAAGGGGAACACGGAACATTGGAATTAAATAGGGATTATCTTATTTTCTACTGTTGAGTATCTAAATACTAGCACACAATAAGATGTAGGTATCAACATCATATGTATAATGTGATATGACATGGTCTTTCTTACGCCTTGATATCCATCGAGCGCTCCGGCATGATCTCCATCTTGCCCTTGGTTTGACGCCAAGTCCACGACGCCTCCACCAGGTCGTCCATCAGAATGATGACTATCACTATGCTACTTAGTAACAGAAAGTAAACTACTTTACCTTCGTATCGACCAATGCCATATCATAATCACATGCCCCCTGCAAAATAAAGTTAGACGCCTCTATTTTATCTATTGCAAGTTTTACGTGGTTGTTAGGGCTTTCGCACTAGAACCGTTTCTAAACTATGAACTTTCCAACCACAACATGGATCCGTCAGTTGTCTCTATTACACCCCTTTCGGGGCCCTCCGTTGTAAATGCTATATCAAGTATCGAATGAGAGACACACACCCGCTAGCCACTTATATGGTACAAGCCGTATGTTGAGCATGGAACCAGTCTCACGTACGAATACGTGTAAGGTCGGTCCGGGCCGCTTCATCAAACAATACCGCGATATAAACAAGTACACGTTAGAGGGTAACAACTAAGGGATCAATGCCCGCACAATACTTGTGCGTACTGGCCGTACAGCACTCCTACGCATAGATCGGCTCTGATACCACTGTAGGGGATCGGTGCGGAAAACAAAAATTTCCTACGTTGAAACCCCAGAAACTGCCTAGGATCTATCTATGTAGTAATGCGGTAACGGCCGGAGCGTAGAGAATACATACCCTTGTAGTCTGTACGCGGTTAACGTTCCGCGGGGAACGTGGTTGAAGTAGTCGTACTCGAAGCCGACCTCAAGGTCGCGAAGCTCCTCGCAGGTCACCCCTTGCTCCTTCTTGATCTTCATCATCTTCATCGTGCAACAGCTCCAGTTCACGACATTTAAGCGCCCCAAGTGTTGCGCCTCGTGTCTTCGAACACATCCGGTGCACGATGAGACCTCCGGCTCCCCGATCCTGCCAGGAGTGCGGAAGTTGATATCCGGCTAGGAATCCCTACAGCGCAACGACGTACTGCATGTGTGCCTTGATCGCACAACCCAGACTTGGGGCCATGGTCACGAGGCATGGAGGGAGAGAGAGAAGGAGGAAGTCAACCAAAGGACTTCTCCAAATATTGGTGTATTTTAGTCCTCCCATGGGCACCTCCTTATATAGGCTAAGGGAGGTGTACCCTCCCTCTTAGGTGCCCCATGTGGGACTAAACAAATAAAGAAAACAGGAAAAAGGGGAACTCCAGCCGGCTGGGCCACACGGGCCCAGCACAGCAGCCCACAGCACCAGGCAGCAGCTAGGGGCCAGCCGGGTGGGCCGGCGGTGCCCCAGTGGCCCAAGGCGGAGTGGGGCGGCAGGGAGGGAGAGGCAGCCCGGGATGGGCCGGCCTGGCGTGCTGCGGCCCAGGCAGCGCCCGCTGCCCAGGTCCTCACCCGGGTGGGCCTGGCGACTGCGGCCCGCGAGGCGGATCCCGAGTGGCGGCCTGCGGCCGATCCTGCCCCGCCCGGGTGGGTCGGCTGGCACGGCGGCCCAGCTCGCGTCTTGGCGTGGCCCGGCTGCGTGTCGCCCTGTGCGGCGGCATTTATCTGCCGCCCAGGGGGCTGGCTATTTTTCTTTTTCCAATTCTTTTTCTGCTGCTTTTATTCTAGGCCTTTTCCCTCTGGGATTTGGCCTATTATAAAAGTTGCCTTTATAAATCTTAATCTAAATATTATTTAGAATATATCAATTCACAATTAACATCTAATAAATATATATTTAAATTCCCATTTATCCGAAAACACTTTTCGGGGCTTTTCCTTTATTCTTTCTCCGAACAACTTCAGATCTTTCCGCGGAACGATTCCGGCTTTCTCTCTTTCTCTACTGTGATTCCGTATTACGAATGATCGCTCTCATCGTACCCTTAAGTGTATCCTCTCATGGCTCGGGAATGCTCTAGACATGATCTGTATCAATGATCAACAGAGGGACCAGGGATGTCCATGTGACCCCTATGCATTCATGATGACAATGTCGTTTGAACTGTCTAAATGTAGCATCCTCTTCCTTTTGTTTCTCGATACAACTTGTCCGAGATCCGATCAATGGTATCTTATACCTTGTTCAATCTCGTTCACAACAAGTTCTGTTTTCTTGTTACCGTGATATTACATCCCCGTGACCTAGTCACATGTTGCAATATTTATAGATGTAATCTCACCAAGCCGGCCGTATGTATCTTTACCCGTCATGTGGGTGAACAAATACCGGTCTTGCAGTCACATGTCATCTACTGTTCCTTCGGAATACCCAACATACACCTTTATGGCCACCGTATTACCAGATGACGATTGATGAAGTCTAAGCAGCCTAGGGAAACAGTGAGTAATATGATCTCACGGTCTAAGGAGAAGGAGTCTAGGTATAGCTGTTGCAACAATGAACTAGATGACTTGATCGTGTTGCAATCCTTCGAGGAATGTCCAACCACATCATTCTCCAATGATATGATCTCGTTGTCAGTCGGCATAAATGCCCATGATCTTGAAACCCAGATCATCTTCATGACCAACGAACTCGTATGAATAGAGGCTACTAGGGACTTGGTTGTTTCATACCACACCTGTACCAATTTTTCTACTTGGCACAGTTATAGCACAATATGAAACTATTATAAACTAATTGAGATATGATAATAAAAACCTATTTCTTATTTGCCTCTAGGGCATATCTCCTTCACCAAGTCAATTCAAATGAAACATTCAGAGGAGGATACCACGGTGTCATACCAAGTTATGAATAGAGTAATGCAAGCAAACATTCATATGACATGCTACAAACTATTAGCAAGCTGGGACTAATCATACGAAAGAAAGAACTACTAAGCATCCAAAGATAACATACACCTTACACGAACAGACTAAGCATGCCCACATTGATGAGTATATGTACAAAAATGAAAACAAATAGAGTTCGTTACAAGCCTCTTACCATGCCTCAAGTTGTTAGTAATCCTCATTATTGCTCTTCACTTGTGTGGGTTGAATAATAATATGAAACCAATATCCACTGAGGACTGCTGAACCCTATAGAAAACTCACAAAACCAAAGAAGAACGACAAATATTTTTGTTGTTTTCGATTTTAAAATAAGAACCAAAAAGGAAAAGCAAGCAAAGCAAAATCTTTTTGAGTTTTTCGAATAGTTCAAACAAAGCAAAAAGGGAAAAACAAACCAAGGCAAAAAGAAGAAGAAGCAAACCAAAGAGAAACAACAGAAATATTTTTGGTCTTTTTGTGTTTGAGAAAGCAAAAACAAAGAAAGAACGAAAAAGAAAACGAAACATGAATATACAAAGTACCGACGCAACATGATAGGAGATGAGTGCAATGCCGGCGTACCTCCCCCAAGCTTAGGCTTTTGGCCTAAGTGGGTATCAATCCCAAGCCGGCCAGGATGACGTGTCACCATAGTATGACGAGGAGGTACCTTCGTCCTGGTGCGAGCTCGAGTACGTCCCTCCGTAGTGTGCGGAGTAATCGTAGGAGGGTACATCCTCCTGGTGCTGCTCGTGGAAACCCAACAAGCGAAGCTGCTCGTCCACCTCATCCTTAGAGCGCGACCACGGTCTCCTGTGAACACTAAACAAACAAGACTGCGACAAAGGGATCTCCCCCTCATCCCCGTCAGTAAACAACATCCTATATACTAGACTGTCCAAATCAGAAGCAGCAGTGACAAAGTGATGAGTTTTCATTGCAACAAGGTCAAGCCTTTGTGGTGCCAATACAGTATCATTGGGGTCCACTGAAAGACCTAATGCATTGACCATACGTGAGGCAATGATGCCCCATAGATAGGCCCCCTAGCAGCTAGGCGGCGAGCAATAAGCGAGCCAAGATTGTACCGAGTGTCATTGTTGAGCGCAGCAGCAAGGAAAGCTAAATGATAGTTGGAGATATTACTTGTGTTCTCCCTACCAAGTATGCTAGTAGCAAGATAATATGCAAAGTATCTAAGAGCAGGGAGTTGGATGTTTCTTATCTTTCCGCGTTGTGCCACGTGGTCATCATCATTGGTCACCCCTCTGTAAAGCTCCAGCAAATCAGCGGGTCGCCCTTGAATTTTCTTCACGGTCCTTGTCATGCTTACACCTACAATACTTCAAAATCTTTCCAATGGCATGGTAAAGGGCAGATTATAAATTTTGAAAGAGACAGTTGACTGATAGGGCGTGTTAGTAAACGTGAAACTCTCAACAAAGGTTTTGGTGAGCATAGCGAATTGCTCACTCTCATCTTGCATATATGAGGTCAAACCAACCCTCTCAATCAGTAGCAAGAAATCATCAAGAATCCCTGCAGCCTGTAAGAAAGTAAAACAAGGAAAAGTAGATGGGTGAGCATCCCCATCGTTCCTTTAATTACCAATACGAGTTGCAATGAGATTTTCGTTGTATGATGGCCTAAAATGAGAGGCTGATCTTGAGGGCCTCGACCTCCTAGGTGCATCCCTCTCAAATATCTCTCCAAAGGTATGGTTGTTCATGCTTGGTATTCTGAAATTTAAACTCCAATTAAACAAGTGATTGCAAAGTGAATATAATGAAGGATACTACTCATAGGGACTTGTAAGAGGCCTAAACATGCATCAAAACTATATCTCTAAGCATCAAACAAGCTTACAAGCTCTCATAACCTATCACCTACGACAGCAAAATACTCAAGATATAATCCACTAAACACAAATCTACTTGGACAAGGGGAGGAGTCACATACCAGAGAACAAGTGCTCCAAATTTCAGCAACAAAGATGGGCTGAGCAAGGAGATCGAAAAAATCGAGAGCAAGCACATCAAGAACGCGATTTTGAGCAATGAACTGGAGCTTACTCGGGAGAGAGAAGAAAGTGGCAGGTGAGAGAGTTAGTGGAGGGCCAGGGGTGGCCCACACCATGGCATGGCGCCACCCAGGGCAGGCCGCGCCACCAGGTGGTGAGCCTGCCCGGTGGGTCCCCCTGGTACCTCCTAGGCACTTCTCTGCCCCTTTTTCACGTAAAAATTTAATATGAATTTTCTGGAATTTTTCGAGACACTTTATTTTTGGCCATTTTTCAGGTATATAAGAATGATTTTCTGACAGACAGATTTTCTCGGAAAATGATGCAATGACAAAACAAGGCTAGAACTACAGGAGTTCTAAGACACTCTAACATGCAGGCAACTAACAACAAAAAGGAAAACTAAACGAAAGCAAAAACTAAAATGGATAGAATAGAAGTTAAACGGAGATAATCACGGTGAAAACATTGTTTTGCTCAATGAAATCCTTTTGTTAACAAGGTTGATCAGGTCTTGTGTAACTACCTCGGTGAATTACGCTCTTAGTTACATGCCTGGATAAACGAAAGTGGTTAAAATAGTACGATGGGGCCCAGGGCCACTCACGGTAGACCTTTCGGCCGTCCTAACCACTTTCAGACATCGGGACAAGAACGAGCGGCGTAATCGGCAGGCGAAGGGATCAACTACATACACACATGAGTATGTATGCAAGCCACATACAACAATCCTCAAAGCCATTCCATCTAAAAGAAATAGAAATATTGCAACGCCATACGGCAAGATTCAAATGTCCTAGATAGATATAATAATTTAGGATAGCTCCTCATACATCACACATCAGAGTATCAGGCGGAACCGGAAAACAAGATCCGAGTACGGATAAGAAGCAAATCGGCATAAGATGCCCCATAAATAAACACATCCCGCCCACAGATCTCACGGATCCATGTTCCCGGAATCTCTACACCGAATGATCGTTGCCAACATCATCTGTCTCTTCCACCCAGTATCCATCTTGCGAATACACCTGTTCATCTGAATCAAACAATTTATCGTGTGAGACCCTAGGGGTACTCAGCAAGTCTTTATGCCACTAAAGGGGACACAACCTGGGGTGACGCAATTGCAGCAAAAGATAATATCTAACAATTCTACAGATACTCGCTAACCATCCGCCTAACCAATGATAGACGGACGTCCGTGAATTAAGGACAACAGTTATAACAGTATAATTAACAGATCCATCCTCCTCCTCGCTTACCAACGAGGAAGCGGACGAATAACCCCCATCATCCGTGGTAGTTTTATTAACCATTCCATGAGTATTGCACTATTTACTAGTCAAGTACTTAGTCAATTTAAAAGCGGTACTTTAGTTATACTTGTCTATGATCGAGAAACTGTGCTCCAAGTCGTCCATAACCGCGGACACGGCTTTCAGAAAGATTTACCCTGCAGGGGTGCACGAATAGCAACACACACTCGATCAACCTCGGAAAAACCAAATCAAAACCCAACGAGGCATTCACGACAAAACGATCACAGGATTCAGAAATATTTCAGGGGGCCACCCCATTAAGCTAATTGTGGCCCCAAACTAATTGTGGCCCCAAGAAATAAGAATGAATCAAGCTCTGGCTCAGGAGGTTCCATAAGGCCTCCCGGATGTGGATAGTGCGAATAGTCAAGGAACAGGAATCAAGTACTCGGGGTCCTACGGGACACAAGTGAGCCTAAAAAACCAAATAGCAGATATTGCTCACCGGTGCCTCTTTCATTAGTTATCCCATTACTACTCAGGTTATGTTGCTTAGGCACCTCGTTATTCATCAGACTCTCACATACCCTACACATGCTTCTCTACGACTCGCATGGCTCAAACAACTCCTGTAGTAATGGCTCATGGGATGGAGGAACAAGCTTCGGTGGGGTTTAAAAGTAAAGGCTATGCAGTACTTGGGATTCAATTTAATGCAATCGCGACTCAATGATGCAAGAATAAGATAGAGGCAATAGGTACTGTATGTATGCAAGCATGTGGTAGTGCTTGCCTGGTAGCTCAGTTGAAGCGAGAGATGGATCTGGGTAGTACTCCTGTGATTCCTGGTAATTCTCCTGCTGGGCGTCTATCCGACGAAGAACCAAACAAACAAGGGCCAACATAAATAAAGTGCACAAGCATATGAATTAAAATGCGACAAGCAAACAAGCATGCCATGATGAATGATGCACAATTTACATGGCATTAAAGTAGCATGGCAAAGGTGAGGTGTGTATACAAGAGTTAAAGCATTTTATTATTTATTTGGTCCAATTTTATTGTCATAAACAGTTCAGGTTTTTAATAATGACATGATGCATGCTTCAAATCAGAATAAGGACTGCATAGATAGAACAGGCTCGTCGCGCTGATCGATTTAGACATATTAGTTGTCAAATTTGGAGTGGTAGAATTAAAGTTATTAATTTATTAAGGAAAGGGCATTTTTATTGTAATTGTAATCATCTCGAAAATTTAAAGTGCTCAAAACATATTTTGAATGGCATATTTGAATTCCTCACATTTTTCTGATTCCAAAACATATATTATTTGTATTATTTGGATTCATATTTGAAAAGTTATTTAACTCTGATTTGAATTTGAATTTTAAATCAATTTTGAAAAGGTTTAAATTAAACAGCAAAGCAGAAAACCATTTTGTACTCAGACAGATCCAGCCACAGTCACTGACGGGTGGGCCAGCTGCTGGCGGGGCACACGCGCGTGGGAAACTCTTTTCTACCGCGGCTTAGCCAGCCACTGAGGCTGACAGGCGGGGCCAGCAGCTAGAGGCCCACGTGACAGCGGTTGGACCTGCAGGGGCTGACAAGTGGGGCAAGCTGGACCGCGGGTTAGGGGTGAAGAAAGGATGGGGTGCTCTTTGTAAAATTTCCACAGAGGCTAGCTGGTGGGCTCGGCGGACTGCGGGTTGAGCGAGAAATCAAAAAGGGGGTTTTCTACAAAAAAGGGGGGCCGCGGTACTGTTCTTCTGTTTCCTCTGAACCGCGGACAGGTCTGAGATCGACCGGCGCGGGGCGCGGCGCGCGGGGTTCGAACTCGCATCGCGGGCGCGCGCGCTGCGGTGTTAGCCAGTGCGGCTGGTTACGGGGTGGTGACAGAGGAGCGTCGGGTGGCTAGATGTGCCTCTGCGAGGCACGGTGCGGAACAAACAGCAACGTATGCCGTGCACTGACGGCGCTCGGCGAAACGACCGGCGGCGCCAGGCGGCGACAGCGAGGCGGAGGTTGTCAGGGAGGAAGAGGGGCTCACCGAGGAGAGGTCGGTGTGGACGGATCGGCCTGGAAGACGCTGCAACGATGAGGACACAGAGGCCGGGGAACTAGGGTTTCGGCGGAGCGGCGAGGATGCTGGCGGTTCTGGGGGCTTCCTCCTTCGCGTCGGCGTGTACAGGGAGCGGCAAGGAGGTCTCCTTGGTCTCCCAGACCACCTCCACGACGCGCACGCCGGCCGGAACGACGAGACGCAGGAGTAGACGGCGGCAACTAGCGGCAGGTGCTGGCGACGGTGAAGAAGAAAGGGAAGGAGAGGGCAGGGCTTGGGCGGATCTGGGCGATGCAGGAGAGCCGTGTGGATGAGGGCAAGCGAGAGAGAGGAAGGAGATGGCGTGTGGGCACGGGGTAGGGAAAAGTGGCTTCGGCCCTTTCCTCTTTCTCCCTGAGCACGTGGTCGAGTTGGGGCTCGACCTGGGCAGGCAGCGGCAGAGGAGAGGGGCTGCAGGTGGGGCCGACATGGCGGTGGGGCTAGCACTGCAGTAGAGAGGAAGAGAGAGGAGGGGGGCTCAGTTGTAGCTTAGGCAAGGGTTAGATGGGGTAGTCTCAGGTTAGGGTTTTGTTAGGGTTAGAGAGAGGGGTAGGGGTTAGCTGAGGTGGGCCAGGGGAAGAGAGAGGGCCAGGTGGCCAGCATGTTAGAGAGAGGGGGTGAAAAAGAGAGAGGTGAGATGAGGTTTATATTAGGCTAGGTTTAGAGAGAAATAGAGGAAGAACTAGGGCTAGGGGTTTAATTAGTTGTGTAGGTTTTTATTCTTGTGTAAAGGATCATCCCAAGAGGAGCTAGTGATTGCTTTGGAACTAACATGAGATAAGGTGGAAGGAATATCCAAGAAAAAGAGAAAGAGGAAGAAGTATGGGAAGAGCCCTCTTTTGAAATCATGCATGGAGATAAATAAAAGAAAAAGATGTGGATGAGAATAAGGAGAATGATGGATAGATGATGTAGATGATTCCCCAAGAAGAACCACTAAAACAAAGGAAAACAAGTGGTTGAAAGGTGGTGATGATGGTTGCATGGCCCATGCCAAAATAATAAATGCCATTTTTGATTTTGTGTCAACAACAATAATCCCAAGAAGTGGAACAAGGCCAAGCAAAAGAATTTAGGTTAGATCCACCCCAACCCACATGAGCTAGAATAATTATCAAAAGGAAAGAAATACAAGCTCATGGTTAATGGGATGGTGGAATTATAAGGTGGTGAAAAGAAAAGACAATGGAGGTGAATAAAAGATATGCCCCCAACTCAACTTGGGCATTTGAACAATATATCAATAACCAAATACAATATCAAGAGGCAAATACAATTA
Source organism: Avena eriantha (assembly GCA_910589775.1). Lineage (NCBI taxonomy): Eukaryota > Viridiplantae > Streptophyta > Magnoliopsida > Poales > Poaceae > Avena > Avena eriantha. The sequence goes on from OU342744.1 coordinate 2,845,593, forward strand.
ATAATGCATATGAGAGAAGAACCAAAGAAAGAGGGTTTTATATGATGCTCAAATGCAAGGTGGCATGATGACATGAGCATGATATATTTATGATGCAACAATTATCTATAGGAAGTAGCCATTATCTTACTAGACCAAGTAGCATTACAATTGTTAGACAATTGGGATGCTACAACTCTCCCCCACTAAACAGGAATCTCGCCCCGAGAATCTAGGAAGAAGAAGACTCAAAGAGGGTAGGATACTTGGCACGGAGCTCATCTTCATGTTCCCAAGTGGCTTCATCAACGGAATGGTGCGACCACTGCACCTTGCAGAACTGGATGGACTTGTTGCGAGTCCTTCTTTCTGCGACTTCAAGAATTTTTGTGGGGTGTTCTTGATAAGACAGATCTTCTTGGAGATTGATGAGTTCATGGTCCACGGTCCTGCCGGGATCCTTGAAGCACTTCTTGAGTTGAGAGATGTGGAAAACATCATGGACTTTGAGTTGTTCAGGGAGCTCAAGAGCATAAGCAACTTCTCCTCTTCTTCCACGAATTTTGAAAGGACCGATGTATCTAGGAGCCAGCTTTCCTTGGATACCAAAGCGGTGCGTGCCTCTCATGGGAGTGACACGAAGGTAAACGAGATCACCAGGGACATACTCCATGTCCATGTGCTTTCTGTCATAATTTCTCTTCTGGCAACTTTGAGCAATCTTCAGATTTTCAAGAATGATGTGAACTTTCTCCTCCGCTTGAGTTACAATGTCGGGGCCAAACAATATTCTTTCACCTGCACCCGACCAACCAATCGGAGTTCTGCATTTGCGACCATAGAGAGCCTCAAATGGTGCCATCTTTAGACTTTTTTGGAAACTATTGTTGTAAGAGAATTCAGCATAAGGAAGACATTCTTCCCACTTCATGCCGAAAGAGATAACGCAAGCACGGAGCATATCCTCTAGAATCTGATTGATCCTTTCAACTTGTCCTTGCGACTGAGGGTGGTAAGCTGTGCTGAAGTTTAATTTTGTTCCCAAAGCATTTTGGAAACTTCCCCAGAACTTGGAAGTGAAGACGCTTCCACGGTCTGAACTGATCTCAAGAGGAACTCCATACAGAGAGACAATTCTGTTGATATGGAGCTCAGCCAACTGAATTGCAGAAATTGTTTCCTTGACTGGAAAGAAGTGAGCTACTTTGGAAAGCCTGTCAATGACAACAAAGATTGCATTGTTGCCTTTCTGCGACCTTGGAAAACCAGTGATGAAGTCCATCTCTACTTTCTCCCATTTCCATTCCGGAGGCTTCAATGGCTGTAGAAGACCGGAAGGTTTCTGATGGACAGCTTTAACTCTGCGACAGACATCACACTCCGAGACATACTTGGCACAATATAGTTTCAAACCAGGCCACCAATATTGTGTTTTTAAGTCCATGTACATCTTAGTGTTGCCAGGGTGGATAGAAAGAACATAATCATGCGCCTCCTTGAGAACTTGCTCTCTTAAACCCGGGTAGTTCGGAACAAACATCCGGTGTTCAAAGAAAAGAGTGCCTTGGTCATCTACGTGGAAAGACTCATACTTCGGAATCTGAATGTTGGAGATGATCTTTTTAGTGTAAGGATCACCAAGTTGAATGGAACGAACTTTTTCTTCCAAAAGAGGTGTTGCTAGAAGGTTCAGAAGGTACCCTTGATCCACAATTTCAAGGTTTAGCTTGCAGAATTCCTCCCACAAGAGAGGCCGTTGTTCTTCCACCATGAGGTTGTTGACATAAGCTTTTCGGCTGAGAGCATCGGCATGACATTGGCTTTGCCCGGGGTGTAGTTGATGGTCAAATCGAAATCATTTATTGTTTCAATCCACCTCCTCTGACGAAGGTTGAGATCAGGCTGTGTGAAGATATACTTCAGACTCTTGTGATCAGAAAAGATCTCACAACGGTTGCCAAGCAAGTAATGCCTCCATACTTTCAAAGCAAAGACAACTGCTGCGAGTTCGAGGTCATGTGTAGGATAATTGATCTCATGCGTCTTTAACTGACGAGATGCATAAGCAACAACTTACTTTTCTTGCATAAGGACCGCACCCAATCCTTGCAATGAGGCATCACAGAATATCTGGAAAGGCTTTGATGTATCTGGAGGAACCAAGACTGGAGTGGAAGTGAGCTTCTCTTTGAGTGTTTCAAATCTTGCTTGACATGCAGGAGTCCAAAGGTATTTCTTGCCTTTCTTGGGGAGATCGGTAAGAGGCTTCGCAATCTTTGAGAAGTTTTGAACGAATCGCCGGCAGTAACTGGCCAAACCAAGGAAACTCCGGACTTCTTTGACATTTATGGGTGGAAGCCAGTCCATAATTGTCTTAATAGTTTCTGGGTTGATGGCAATGCCCTTGGCAGAGATGATGTGACCAAGGTAAGTGACTTGAGGCAGCCAGAATTCACACTTGGAGAACTTTGCATACAGGCGGTTCTCATGAAGCTTGTTTAGGACACACTGAAGGTGTTCTTCATGTTCTTCCTTAGACTTAGAATAGACTAGAATGTCATCCAGATAGACCACAACGAACTTATCAAGATACTCCATGAAAACCGAGTTCATAAGCCTCGAGAAGGTGGCAGGTGCGTTGGTGAGACCGAAAGACATGACCGTGTACTCATACAGGCCATAGCGGGTGGTGAAGGCTGTTTTAGGAACATCTTCCTTGCGGATCTTGATTTGATGATAGCCACTTCTCAAATCAAGCTTAGAGAATACCACAGCTCTAGCTAGCTGATCGAAGAGATCATTAATCCGCGGAAGAGGATATTTATTCTTGATGGTTTTAGCATTGAGTGCCCGATAGTCAACACAAAGTCTATCAGTCTTGTCTCGCTTCTTCACAAAGATGGTTGGACTACCCCAAGAAGAAGTACTGTTCTGAATGAAACCCAACTTCTCTTGTTCATCCAACTGACGTTTGAGTTCAGCCAACTCAGCAGGACCCATTTTATAAGGCCGCTTAGAAATAGGAGCGGTACCAGGTTCAAGTTCAATGACAAACTCAACCTCACGATCCGGAGGCATACCTGGCAACTCTTCAGGAAAGACATCTGGAAACTCACAGACTACAGGAACACTCTGAATACCTTCCATAGCATCATCATTCAGAACCACCAAAGAATAAAGCTGAATTGCAGGAGTCAGACTTGGAGAATAGACTATATGGCCTTCAGGAATTTTCAGAGAAACCGAATGTTCAGCACAATCAATCACAGCTGCATTTGCTGTTAACCAATCCATGCCCAAGATAACATCAATGTCAGAATTGCCCAGAATAATTAAGGAAGCTGGAAACGAAGAGCCACCAATCTCAATTTGATTGTCACGGCTGATATGAGCAGCCCTCATGTTTGACCCAGGAGATTGTACCACAAGACGATGTAATAAAGGAACCATAGCCAGATCTTGCTCATGCGCAAACTTGTGAGAAACAAAAGAATGCGAAGCACCAGAATCAAACAAAACTCATGCAGGAACTGAGTTAACAGGAAGCATACCCATCACAACTCCAGGAGCATGCTCAGTTTGAGCGGCATTGACACAGTTGGCACGAGCAACCGTAGACCCAGGCTTGGTGTTGATGTTGAGAGCCCGAGGTGGAGGTGCACGAATCATAGGAGCACTTGCTGCAGGTCTTGGAGGTGGTGGTAGAAGAGCTTTGTTGTTCATTGGACAATTCCAGTCTTGATGCCCAGTGTTTCCACAAGTATAGAAAGCACCAGGTGGACGTGGAGCAACGTAGCTAGGGACTTCGCTAGGTGCTCCAGGGTAGTTGTGGTTGTAGCCCCTAGGATCCGCAGTGAAGGAGTTTGGTGGCCTTGGTGCGTAGCTTGACGGTCTTGGTGGAGCAGGGAGCGACGGTGGGGTGTTAGGAACCCAGACACGACGCTTAGAAGGAGCTGTCAAGGCAGAAGAGCTTGCTGTATCACGGCTGTGTTTCTTTGACTCCTCAAACACTTGCCTACTTGCTTCTTCCTGCAGAGCTGTGTGTTGGAGTTCCAGAAAAGATGCCGGCCTTGCATGAGTGATAGCATATTTGATGGAAGCATTGAGGCCTTGCCGGAACCTCTTTTGCTTCTTCTTGTCATCAGAGATCTCATCGCCACCATAACGAGAAAGGTTCATGAAGTTTCTGATGTAGGTGTTGACATTGTCAGTGCCCTGCTTGAGGTTGAGAAACACTTCCTTCATCCTTTCCATGACAATTTCTGACAGATATTGCTCTTTGAAAGTAGCAGTGAATTATTCCCAAGTAGGCTGAAAATCAGAGAGGTCTGCCTTGAGGTAATTTTCCCACCAGAGAGCTGCATCTCCCTTCAGAAGGTGAGTGGCACATTTGACCCATTCTTGCTCGGGAACATCCGCAGTCATCAGCAACCTTGACACTTCACGAAGCCAATCATCCGCATCAAGTGGCTGGTCAGACACCTCAAATTGGCGTGGGTTGAACTTGAGAAAACTCTTGATGTCTCCTCGCTGGGAGGTGGAGGTAGCGGATCAAACTCATTCCTCCTCACGCTTTCCTCGAAGCACTGATGGTTCTGCTGCATAGTGCCCAAAGCATTTGCAATACTTGCCAAAGCAGCCCCAAGTTCAGGTGGTATGTCCTCCTCAGAACGGCGTGGTGGTGCCATCCCGTGATTGATATAAAACACAAGTCAGTACTATAATCGAGAATGATAATAATCTAAAATAGTACGAAAATGGAATTAATCAAGATTAAAGGATGCAATTCGCTGAGATGATATTAAAATATCAACAAAGTTCAAGGCAACTAGAAGATATTAAGCATAACGCACACGACTGAACAAGGAGTGTGGTACACAAACTAACAAAGAAAAAATTTCCGCAAATTTCGGCATTAAAATACCACTATATGCGCAAAACCACTTAACGAATCAAGATTAGTAACTCTACTAGTTCAATATACAAAAGCAAATGATAGAAGTAGTGGTATGGTCGCGACTCCATCCCGCACTCAAATCATTACTCCGCACATGAATCAGTAAAACACATATCCCAATACCTTCTTCTAAAGATGAACCTAAAGATTGGTAACTACGAAAAAGAACACCCCAACAAGATAACGTCGGATAACAAAGAGTAAGATAGATCGCATCGGTATACAACGAATCAGAATAGATCGCGTCGGTTTACAAAGGCCTGTCGGTATGGAATGTACCAACAGTTGATAACCAAAAGGCAGATAGTGATAACATTTGGATGCAACAGATAGACAAGGAATTCACACACACACACACAACCTATGGTACTACGGAACTCAGAACACGTGAATCCTAGTTTGAATTTTTAGAAGAGGATTGAAAACGTTACACTACCTTACCAAAAAAGGTGGGTGGGTGGGTAAGGAGAAAAATGGAAGCAGTCCTACTCTCACATTTGTTTTTCCGTAGTATACATAACTACCAAAATATTTGCTAGACTGACAACGACCATTTTGGCTGAGACCCTGAAGGGCGGGATGGCTCTGATACCAATTGTAACTACCTCGGTGAATTACGCTCTTAGTTACATGCCTGGATGAACGAAAGTGGTTAAAATAGTACGGTGGGGCCCAGGGCCACTCACAGGCCGTCCTAACCACTTTCAGACATCGGGACAAGAACGAGCGGCGTAATCGGCAGGCGAAGGGATCAACTACATACACAAATGAGTATGTATGCAAGCCACATACAACAGTCCTCAGAGCCATTCCATCTAAAAGAAATAGAAATATTGCAACGCCATACGGCAAGATTCAAATGTCCTAGATAGATATAATAATTTAGGATAGCTCCTCATACATTACACATCAGAGTATCAGGCGGAACCGGAAAACAAGATCCGAGTACGGATAAGAAGAAAATCGGCATAAGATGCTCCATAAATAAACACATCCCGCCCACAGATCTCACGGATCCCCGTTCCTGGAATCTCTACACCGAATGATCATTGCCAACATCATCTGTCTCTTCCACCCAGTATCCATCTTGCGAATACACCTGTTCATCTGAATCAAACAATTTATCGTGTGAGACCCTAGGGGTACTCAGCAAGTCTTTATGCCACTAAAGGGGACACAACCTAGGGTGACGCAATTGCAGCAAAAGATAATATCTAACAATTCTACAGATACTCGCTAACCATCCACCTAACCAATGATAGACGGATGCCCGTGAATTAAGGACAACAGTTATAACAGTATAATTAACAGATCCATCCTCCTCCTCGCTTACCAACGAGGAAGCGGAAGAACAACCCCCATCATTCGTGGCAGTTTTATTAACCATTCCATGAGTATTGCACTATTTACTAGTCAAGTACTTAGTCAATTTAAAAGCGGTATTTTAGTTATACTTGTCTATGATCGAGAAACTGTGCTCCAAGTCGTCCATAACCGTGGACACGGCTTTCAGAAAGATTTACCCTGCAGGGGTGCACGAATAGCAACACACACTCGATCAACCTCGGAAAAACCAAATCAAAACCCAACGAGGCATTCACGACAAAGCAATCACAGGATTCAGAAATATTTCAGGGGGCCACCCCATTAAGCTACCCGCAACGAAGTTGGCCGGCTCCAAGACGGACCCAAGGTTTGTGTGGACGGCGGTAAACGACTGGGAACCCGAAAATGTGACTGGGCTTGTCGATACAGCGAAAACGTGTCACGATCCAAAATAGTATAGGTGCTCCTCGCACAATCTTAAATAAAGCAGTAACATGGCATAAGTACAGGATAGTAATAAAGCCCCAAACTAATTGTGGCCCCAAGAAATAAGAATGAATCAAGCTCTGGCTCGGGGGGTCCATAAGGCCTCCCGGATGTGGATAGTGCGAATAGTCAAGGAACAGGAATCAAGTACTCGGGGGTCCTACGGGACACAAGGGAGCCTGAAAAACCAAATACAGATATTGCTCACCGGTGCCTCTTTCATTAGTTATCCCATTACTACTCAGGTTATGTTACTTAGGCACCTCGTTATTCATCAGACTCTCACATACCCTACACATGCTTCTCTACGACTCGCATGGCTCAAACAACTCCTGTAGTAATGGCTCATGGGATGGAGGAACAAGCTTCGGTGGGGTTTAAAAGTAAAGGCCATGCAGTACTTGGGATTCAATTTAATGCAATCGCGACTCAATGATGCAAGAATAAGATAGAGGAAATAGGTACTGTATGTATGCAAGCATGTGGTAGTGCTTGCCTGGCAGCTCAGTTGAAGCGAGAGATGGATCTGGGTAGTACTCCTGTGATTCCTGGTAATTCTCCTGCTGGGCGTCTATCCGACGAAGAACCAAACAAACAAGGGCCAACATAAATAAAGTGCACAAGCATATGAATTAAAATGTGACAAGCAAACAAGCATGCCATAATGAATGATGCACAATTTACATGGCATTAAAGTAGCATGGCAAAGGTGAGGTGTGTATACAAGAGTTAAAGCATTTTATTATTTATTTGGTCCAATTTTATTGTCATAAACAGTTCAGGTTTTTAATAATGACATGATGCATGCTTCAAATCAGAACAAGGACTGCATAGATAGAACAGGCTCGTCGCGCTGATCGATTTAGACATATTAGTTGTCAAATTTGGAGTGGTAGAATTAAAGTTATTAATTTATTAAGGAAAGGGCATTTTTATTGTAATTTTAATCATCTCGAAAATTTAAAGTGCTCAAAACATATTTTGAATGGCATATTTGAATTCCTCACATTTTTCTGATTCCAAAACATATATTATTTGTATTATTTGGATTCATATTTGAAAAGTTATTTAACTCTGATTTGAATTTGAATTTTAAATCAATTTTGAAAAGGTTTAAATTAAACAGCAAAGCAGAAAACCATTTTGTACTCAGACAGATCCAGCCACAGTCACTGACGGGTGGGCCAGCTGCTGGCGGGGCACACGCGCGTGGGAAACTCTTTTCTACCGCGGCTTAGCCAGCCACTGAGGCTGACAGGCGGGGCCAGCAGCTAGAGGCCCACGTGACAGCGGTTGGACCTGCAGGGGCTGACAAGTGGGGCAAGCTGGACCGTGGGTTAGGGGTGAAGAAAGGACGGGGTGCTCTTTGTAAAATTTCCACAGAGGCTAGCTGGTGGGCTCGGCGGACTGCGGGTTGAGCGAGAAATCAAGAAGGGGGTTTTCTACAAAAAAGGGGGGCCACGGTACTGTTCTTCTGTTTCCTCTGAACCGCGGACAGGTCTGAGATCGACCGGCGCGGGGCGCGGCGCGCGGGGTTCGAACTCGCGTCGCGGGCATGCGCGCTGCGGTGTTAGCCAGTGCGGCTGGTTACGGGGGTGGTGACAGAGGAGCGTCGGGTGGCTAGATGTGCCTCTGCGAGGCACGACGCGGAACAAACAGCAACGTATGCCGTGCACTGACGGCGCTCGGCGAAACGAACGGCGGCGCCAGGCGGCGACAGCGAGGCGGAGGTTGTCAGGGAGGAAGAGGGGCTCACCGAGGAGAGGTCGGTGTGGACGGATCGGCCTGGAAGACGCTGCAACGATGAGGACACAGAGGCCGGGGAACTAGGGTTTCGGCGGAGCGGCGAGGATGCTGGCGGTTCTGGGGGCTTCCTCCTTCGCGTCGGCGTGTACAGGGAGCGGCAAGGAGGTCTCCTTGGTCTCCCAGACCACCTCCACGACGCGCACGCCGGCCGGAACGACGAGACACAGGAGTAGACGGCGGCGACTAGCGGCAGGTGCTGGCGACGGTGAAGGAGAAAGGGAAGGAAAGGGCAGGGCTTGGGCGGATCTGGGCGATGCAGGAGAGCCGTGTGGATGAGGGCAAGCGAGAGAGAGGAAGGAGATGGCGTGTGGGCACGGGGTAGGGAAAAGTGGCTTCGGCCCTTTCCTCTTTCTCCCTGAGCACGTGGTCGAGTTGGGGCTCGACCTGGGCAGGGAACGGCAGAGGAGAGGGGCTGCAGGTGGGGCCGACATGGCGGTGGGGCTAGCACGGCAGTAGAGAGGAAGAGAGAGGAGGGGGGCTCGGTTGTAGCTTAGGCAAGGGTTAGATGGGGTAGTCTCAGGTTAGGGTTTTGTTAGGGTTAGAGAGAGGGGTAGGGGTTAGCTGAGGTGGGCCAGGGGAAGAGAGAGGGCCAGGTGGCCAGCATGTTAGAGAGAGGGGGTGAAAAATAGAGAGGTGAGATGAGGTTTATATTAGGCTAGGTTTAGAGAGAAATAGAGGAAGAACTAGGGCTAGGGGTTTAATTAGTTGTGTAGGTTTTTATTCTTGTGTAAAGGATCATCCTAAGAGGAGCTAGTGATTGCTTTGGAACTAACATGAGATAAGGTGGAAGGAATATCCAAGAAAAAGAGAAAGAGGAAGAAGTATGGGAAGAGCCCTCTTTTGAAATCATGCATGGAGATAAATAAAAGAAAAAGATGTGGATGAGAATAAGGAGAATGATGGATAGATGATGTAGATGATTCCCCAAGAAGAACCACTAAAACAAAGGAAAACAAGTGGTTGAAAGGTGGTGATGATGGTTGCATGGCCCATGCCAAAATAATAAATGCCATTTTTGATTTTGTGTCAACAACAATAATCCCAAGAAGTGGAACAAGGCCAAGCAAAAGAATTTAGGTTAGATCCACCCCAACCCACATGAGCTAGAATAATTATCAAAAGGAAAGAAATACAAGCTCATGGCTAATGGGATGGTGGAATTATAAGGTGGTGAAAAGAAAAGATAATGGAGGTGAATAAAAGATATGCCCCCAACTCAACCTGGGCATTTGAACAATATATCAATAACCAAATACAATATCAAGAGGCAAATACAATTGATAATGCATATGAGAGAAGAACCAAAGAAAGAGGGTTTTATATGATGCTCAAATGCAAGGTGGCATGATGACATGAGCATGATATATTTATGATGCAACAATTATCTATAGGAAGTAGCCATTATCTTACTAGACCAAGTAGCATTACAATTGTTTGACAAGGTCTCCCAAGAATAATAACAGCTCCTACAATATTAAGAAAAGGTCTCCCAAGAATAATAGACATATTATCATCTTCAGGGATTTCAAGCACAACAAAATCAGTTAATATCAAGCAATTATGAGCCACTTGAACAGGTACATCCTCACATATACCAACATGAATAGTGGTAGATTTATCAGCCATTTGCAAAGATATATCAGTTGGTATTAATTTTTCTAGTTGAAGCCTCTTATAGAGAGAAAAAGGCATAACACTAACTCTAGCTCCCAAATAACACAAAGCAGTTCTAACATAACTGTTCTTAATAGAGCAAGGGATAGTTGAAATCCCTAGGTCTCCAAGTTTCTTTGGAACCTTACCATTGAAGGAATAATTAGCAAGCAAAGTAGAAATTTCTTCATTAGGGATCTTCCTTTTATTCGAGACAATATCCTTCATATACTTTGAGTAAGGAGGCAATTGAATAGCGTCAGTCAAAGGAATCTATAGGAATAAAGGTTTCATCCACTCACAAAACTTATTATAGTGTTCATCTTCCTTTGACTTGTGTTTCTTATCAGGGAAAGGCATAGGTTTTTGGACCCAAGGCTCTCTTTCACTACCATGTTTCTTAGCAACAAAATCTTCTTTAGTGTATTTAGTATTCTTAGTGTACTTTTCATGTTCTTCTTCAACTTTCTCTTCATTAGGAGCTTCATTTTCTTCATTACCACTTTCAGTTTTGGCATCAGAGATAAATATACTATTAGGATCTATAGCAGGTTCAGAGGGTTCTTCAATAGTTTTATGTTTATTTTTCCTTTTCTTACGAGTAGAGCTACTATTTTCAGCTTGTTGAGAATCCTGCTCAATTCTTTTGGGATGCCCCTCAGGATAAAGAGGATCCTGGGTAGCAGCACCACTTCTAGTTCTAATTTCATAAGCATGTTTCTCTTTAGCAACACTAAGTAGCAAGTCTTTTTGCACTTTAACGAGTTGATCTATTTGAGTTTGAACCATTTGAAAGTGTTTAACAATCATTTTAACACCATTAGAGGTTCTTTCCACAATATCTTTCAACTCAACAATAGCTCTAGTGTTTTCCATTAGATGATTTTGCACCCTTTTATTAAAATTATCTTGCTTAACAATAAATATATTGAATTCTTCTAAGCATTGATCGGGAGGTTTAGAGTAAGGGATATGACCTTCATCAAAGTGTTGGAGAGAGTGTACCTCAATAGTGGATGAATAGGGAATTGGCTTACATAATTCTTCTATAGGAGGTAAATTCTTGACATCTACAGCTTTAATTCCCTTCTCCTTAAGACATTTCTTAGCTTCCTTCATCACTTCATCTTTTAATTCAATAACTCCCCTCTTCTTTGATGTTGGAATAGGCACTGGTATAGTAGGTTCAGGTACAATTACTTCAGGTATAGCTTGTTCATGAGGAGTCCAATCTTCATAGTTCTTACTTATTTTAGCCATTAATTCCTCAGCTTCCTTAGGAGTCCTATTCCTGAAAACACAATCAGCACAACTATCTAGGTATGTCCTAGATTCCTTGGTTAGTCCATTATAAAATATATCAAGAAGCTCATTCTTAGGTAATGGACTTCCAGCCTGTGCATGAATCAAAGCACAAAACCTTGCCCAAGATTCGGGCAATATCACTTTTTCTCCCTGTTTAAAATCAAAAAGTTCCTGCAAAATAGCATGTCTAGCACTAGGAGGAAAATATTTTTGCAGGAAAGTACTAATCAAGTAATCAGGGCTATCAATAGATCCAGGAGGTAAATTACTAAACCAAGTTTTAGCTTCTCCTTTCAGTGAAAAGGGGAAAATCTTAGCAACAAAGTAAGTACGCATCTTAATATCATCAGAAAACAAGCCACTCATGGTAGAAAGTTCATTCATATGTGCTACCGCACTTTCATTCTTAGTCCCACAAAAAAGGTTCTTTCTCAACAATAGCTATGTAAGATAGATCGAGAGAGAAATCATAATCTTCATCTATAATGTTTATGGGAGAAGCATCAAACTTAGCAATAGGAGACAATTTGGGTCTAATAGTACGCCTCTCAACGAGACTCTTAGCAGCGCTCCTATCATGGGTGTTTTTACATTCTTTAATAAATTCATCAGTCATCTCAACATAACCATCTTCAATACCATAACTTTCACTAGACTCAGGTGAACTAACAAGTGTAGTAATGTCTTCATTAGGAGTTTCAGTATTTCCAGCTATAGTTCTAGCAATCGTAGCATCTAGGAAAGGACCTAATGAACCACTCTTATCAAGCATAGTAGAAGCAGCATCATAAGCATCAGAAGTTTCAGATTCAGCAGTAGTAGCAGTGTGTGTAGCATGTGTATGTGGTGGTGTAACGAGCTTACTCATAACAGATGGTGAATCAAGAGCAACAGAGGTGTTCAAAACCGTACCTCTTCTTGTAGTGGATGGTAAAATAGGAACCTTGCCATCACGAGACTTACCCATGACGGATGGATAGCAGCGAACAATAGAGAATCCAAGTGAAATTGATAAATAAAGCTATGCTCACCGGCAACGGTGCCAGAAAATAGTCTTGATGACCCACAAGTATAGGGGGTGTATCGCAGTATTTTCGAGGGAAGTGAAACCCAATTTATTAATTCGACAGAAGGGGAGCCAAAGAATATTTATAAGCCTTAACAACTGAGTTGTCAATTCAGCTGCACCTGGAAAACAATCTTGCTCATAGCAGTTTATCTGTAGCAACAGTTTAATAGTAGGAATAGTAAAGTAGCAGCACTAGTAAAGTAAAGATAGTAGTAACAATAGCAGTAAACAGTAGGATTCGAGTGCGGTAGGCATAGGGATGGATGGACGGGCGTTGCATGGACAAGACAATTCACATAGCAATCAGAACACAGGGCAATTGCAGATAAATAAGATAAAGCATCCAAGTACTAGATAATCCTAGGCATGTGTTCCATATATAGTCATACGTGCTCGCAATGAGAACTTGCACAACATCTTTTGTCCTGCCAGCCCGTTTGCAGCGGGCCTCAAGGGAACTACTGGCAATTAAGGTGCTCCTTTTAATAGAGCACCGGAGCAAAGCATTAACACTCCGTGAACACATGTGATCCTCACATCAAAGCCATTCCCTCCGGTTATCCCGATTTCTGTCACTTTGGGGCCATTGGTTCCGGACAACAACGTGTGTATACAACTTGCAGGTAAGACCAAAAACAATACTATCATAATGAATCAATAACATGTTCAGATCTGAAATCATGGCACTCGGTCCCTAGTGACAAGCATTAAGCATAACAAGTCGCAACAAAGTCATAAAGCACTAATAAAAGATACTAGGCACCATGCCCTAACAATCTTATGCCATTACATGAACGATCTCATCCAATCCCTACCATCCCCATAGCCAACAGCGGGGGATTACTCACTCATAGATGGGGGAAACATGGATGGTCGATGGAGAAGCGATGGTGATGATGATGACGATGATCTCCTCCAATTCCCCGTCCTAGCAGGGTGCCAGAACGGAGTTTCTGGTGCTGTTTCGTGGAATCTGGTGGTGGCGACGGAGCGGAACTTCTTCTGGAAAAACGTCGACCCCCCTGAGTTTTTAGGTCAGAAGGCAACTTATAGGCGAAGAGGGCGACCGAGGGGGAGTCTGGGGAGGCCAGACCATCCCATGGCGCGACCTGGGCTAGCCCGCACGGCCAGGTGGTGTGGCCTGGGCCCAGCCCCCCTCCGTCTCGTATTCTGGCTCCGGGAGTCTTCTGGTGAAATATGATTGTTGGCATATTTTCCGGGATATTTCCTGATAGTTGATTTTCTGCACAAAAAGTAAACACCAGGGCAATTCTGCTGAAAACAACGCCAGTCCACGTTAGTTGCATCCAAATCACACAAGTTTAGAGGAGAAACAATAGAAAAAGTGTTCGGGAAAGTAGATATGTTTTGGACGTATCAAGGCCAAAACAGGAACGGCAGTGGCGCGGGCTTGCTTCCCCACGCCGGTACCAGCCCTCCGCTGGCATGGCTTTCATCGATCCCTCTCTGTCGGCGAGCGGCATGGCAGTGGGGTAGTTGGAGCGAGCTCTGCATGCCCGGAGCAGGGCGAGCCCTGCGGGAGACCTCCGACAGCGAGAAGGGACAGGTGGGGCGACCCCGCGAGAGGCCTCTGACAGCGAGCGGAGCAGCGCGGGCTACAGGGGAGCGACGGACGGCCCGAAGGAAGGAGGCGACAAGATTACAACTTGAAACATCAAATTGAGGCCAAATATGAATGGTTTTCAATGTATTCCGAACTTTTATGTAACTTTGATATTGAACTGCCGGTCCGACATCTTTTATGGGACGGAGGGAGTACTACTAGATAGGCCCATATGCGATCACCTTGGTAATCACCCAATCTGAACATTATTGGTTTCTCGTGTTGGAACTAACCTTGTCATTAGTCTTAAGTCTAGTCTCATGTTTATTGTATTTGCATGTAGTCGACTAAGAGCAAGTACAATAGAGCTTTAAAATAGTATATTTGTGTTGAGTTGGAGGAGAGAATAGGAAAGAGAAGATGAGCCGGCTGTAAGTTAAGAGTCAGCTCTAGCACGTGCTCCTAGGCACTTTGTGAGGGTGGGAGGTGGGTCATGTATCAATAAAAATATTGCATATCTATATTTAACTATTGTACTACACGTTAACTATACAGTTGGCTATAGATGATGTGACAATGTCTTATAGCCAACAACCGACTACGCTATTAAACTTGCTCTAAGTTTTAGTAGTGGGCAGTGATATGCATACATGGTGCTATCATTGATAGGGAGCATAGCGCAGAGATAGAGAGTACTGAGCGTTGGCAACCATTAATTGAGTATATGCATGCAGATATTACTAGAATTTTTTTTTTGAGATGAGATATTACTAGAATTAGTCAAGAGACAAGAGGTCAGTTCTGTTAGGCTGCATGCAGGCGTGTATGGATTTGTCCTGTGGACGTTGTGCAGAACGTGCGTGTGTGTGGGTGTGCATGTTTACCTATTTAAGTCAAAACTAATGAAAGAGAAAAACAAACCCGGTGGACAGAGCAAAGATGTAGCATTTGTGGTGCCAATGAAGAGACTCACGGCAAAGCCTTTTATTCTTCCTTGATGTAGTGTGCGTGTGTGTTCTTGCGTTCTTGTGAGAGGACAAGCTAAGTGAGATCAGAGAGAGAAGAGAGCAGGAGCTACGCGTGGCAGCTCCAACATCTCAAAGCCGATCTTGAATGTTAAGGCAAGGTATTTACCAAGAATTGGATTGTCCGTAGCTCTTGTGTTGCGGAGCGACCGGTGACGCATGACTCGGAACCGAATCGGGAACAGGAGAAGGCGATAGTTGGCGGCTCCATAGAACCCATCCAGGGTTTCATCCATCTCGTCGGTGATGAGGTCTATTTCATCTCCGGTGGTCTTAGGGTTTTAGAGGTGTGGCAGATCATGGTCCATCGCATGTATAAGCCTTCCCATTATTTGTTTAACTGTTTTCGGTCTCTTTTTGAATGATGAGCGTGACTGCATCCTAAAATCAAATAAGGTCCTCTTTGTTCTATCTTTGCTCTGTTGGTACGTCTAGCCCCAGCGCAAAGGTACTATTCTCACTACAACACGCATAACGTGTCCTGGAGCTTATAAACTCCGAGGCACACGTCTAGTCACCGCGCTCGCGCTAGCGTAGCAAAAGAAACCCGTCAGGGATAACTGCGTCGGGAAGAGTTTTTAGGCAGCGCCTTTTTGGCTAGGCACATCGTCATCCGCTAAGCTAGCGCTAGCACGATGTTAACACCACGGACCATTGTAGGCTGGCATTGACTAGGTGCCGGATAATAGGTGAGACGACGGCACAAAAACTACTGGCTACTGCGGTATCTGACGGTGGATGCTTTGGTGCATAGCAAAATAATTAATTTTATAATTATTCCAACAAGTTTTATATGACATAAAGCACATAAAGAATAATAGGAAATTCATAATACACAGAAACTCATAGCACATAGCACACGGTAATATACAAGGTTCAAATACAAATTTAGTTCACATAATCTCAGAAGAACTAACTTATTAATCCATAACAACCGACTTAGATTTTATGCATTGTGACGGCCAAATAGCCCTTCTTTTCTTGAAACTCGAAGGCACACACATCTCCTTCTTACAGCTTCTTCTGTGAACACAGTCTGCTGTTAAAATAAAGTGTCATCATTTCATACTTCGCACGAACTTCTTCAATCATCTCATTGCCACCGTGATCTTGGATCGTGTCTCCATCTTGATGAATGTGAGGAATTTGAAACATGTGGGAAAAAGGGAATGAAAAGTACTACACACAGAAGAAATAAAAAAATACAGGTTATGGTAAGTACTAACATCAATAGTAGTGTGTAGGCAGCAACATGATTGGAATTCAAACAAGCTACTCCCTTCGACCTATATTAGTTGACTTACATTTATTTACATACGGATGTATGTAGCACTATAACTTGTCTATTTAAGTCAACTAATATGGGTTGGAGGGAGTACCATATTTCCTTTAAACATGTTGTTTTTGTTCATGGTGCAAATATAGTAAGGTACCGTTGGCTTACATCTTCTGACTATCCTCCTCAGTTTTATCCTTTTGATCGAGTCATGTTGAAACCATTGTCAACCAATAGCGAAGGTCGTACTTTTCTAAACAGTGGGCATCTGATCCTGAAATGAATTTAGATTATTTCACACACATACATACATGTTAATGGAGACCTGATCAAGTTTCACCACCTCACCTCGCACCGTAGAGGGCACGGGCGAACAAGAACTAGGTACCTTGTCAGGGTTGTTCTCCACAATAGACATTTATAATAACCTACAGAGTCCAATGAAGTACAAACTTTCCTTATGCTCTTACAATAGAAATGCATAACATACGGATCCCATTCAGATCGTGCGGGGGCAAGAACTAGGTACCGTGCGATTGGGCGGTGGAGGGTGTCGGAGAGGTGCGTGCTACCACGGTCGAGGATACCGGACAGATTCACGCAGCCACGGTGGAGGGCATTGGAGAGGTTTACGGCCCCGCAGTCGAGAGAGAGTTGTGCGCAGCTGCGGTCGAAGGCACTGGAGAGGTTAGCAC
The DNA here is from genome assembly GCA_910589775.1 of Avena eriantha. NCBI lineage: Eukaryota > Viridiplantae > Streptophyta > Magnoliopsida > Poales > Poaceae > Avena > Avena eriantha. Next base: position 2,862,734 of record OU342744.1, read on the forward strand.
ATCCTTGGTCGAGGGCATAGGAGAGGTACGTGCAACCGCAGTCGGGGGGCGTCAGAGAGGTGAAAGGTGAAAGTGAGACCTAGAGGCGGGGGAGCTTTCTTGGATAAGGTTTAGCTCTAAAGTTGGGTGGGCTTCGGCCAGCCCATGGAAAGAAGTTTGCATTTGCAGAAAGGTAAACAAGTAGGAAAATAACAATGAATTAAAAAAATATAGGATATAATAATTCTCAAGTAACTGAAGGAAGACAATAAAGTACTCAAATAATAATTACAAAATACATGTTTCAAACTAAAGTAAAAATAAGAGCAGTACTACCCATTATCCCATTAATCCGACTCAGTAGACTCAACAAAGGGTAACAAACTCTAAATCTGAATCCGGTATTGCATTCACATCTGAATCAACTAATTGATGCATTCTATTAACAATGTCCATCATCTCAAAGGAAATCTACCTGGATTCAGCCTTCTACTCGCAGAGAAACTACACTGCCTTTTCTGCAGTTTTCTCGTTGATTTCGTCTAAGCGGTGCCTCTTCCCAGCCTCGCGCAACGCTTACTTTTGTTTAAGTCGATTCTTCTGCGTTAGATACATAGAATTGTTCCGCCTATCATCCCAAGAACATGCATTGCATTCGAGATTCAGTTCACCACAACCAAGGAACATGCCGGTGTCAGCGCTCCGATGACGGTCACACATAACTCTGCAATGCGGCTTCAAGCCGCACGCGCACCAACGAGGTATCCCCATGACGATCAACATTCCATTGCAGGTCATTATCAATAGAAGAAGGTGGATATGGTCCGTCCAGAAACTCGAGAGGGGTGATTGAAATATGAAAAAACGAGATGGATCACTATTAGGAAACCAGATGGATTCTCGAACAATAACCCATATGGATCTCGATCAAGAAACCACAATATCCTCCTAAATCAAAATTAAAAGCAAGAAATGCACGCTTAGATTCATATCACTGTGCATCTCTATGGCGCACCGCCTAGGTCTCTTCGTAATCGCTTAAGCCACTAAATAGTTTTCGTGCAAAGAGAGGGTGAGAGAAGTGGTTAGTGGGCAGAGGTGAAGAGACCAGACAAGATACTTACAACCGCCCGTTGGACGCGTGCCCTCCCTGGCACTAGTAGGGGAAAACCCTATAGACGGATTGATTCCGCCGGCGAAGTGGGCATTCGAGTCACGTCAGTAAGGCCACCCAGGCCTTCCTCGCGTTACCGCCGGGAGCGAGAAACGGATGCGCCGGGGCTGTCCCAATTATCGCCGGCGAGAAGCCTGGTGCGTGCTGGGGATGTTGTGGGCCGCGTGCCCCCGGATGGGGTGGTCATTACCACTGGCAAATTAAGACCATTTGCACCGGGGGTACAGTGGGCTGGGTGGGCCTGCCCGGGCCGAAAGATTTTATCCCGGGCGAATTAGGCCCTTAGGCGCCGGGGGTCCACCTGTCAGCCATCTCACACGCTGACGAAAAATCGCCACCCCACCCACCCCATCGATCCATCTCACCCGGCCCCTCCCCCACCCCCTTTGATCCATCTCACACGCCGATGAAAAATCCCCACCCGCAACCCTAGCACTCGCCTCGCCTCGCCTCGCCGTCGCCGTCCTCGCTCCGATGTCCGCCTCACCGTTGAAGGGAAGGAGGAGGCGGCGCCCCATCGCTCTGTCGTCCGCCTCGCCAAAGGGAAGGAGGAGGAGGCCAGCCTCACCCTCGACGTTGCCCATCTAGCCTCGTCGTCGTCGTCCGCCTCGCCTCGCCATCGCCGTCTGCCTCTCCTCACTATCGCCCATCCAGGTCCGAGTCCCTGCTCCCACACGTTTAATATTGCCATCTTCATGACCTAGCATGGCCATCATCGGTCGTCGAGCTTTGGGCTTCTCGATCTGCTATAGCTGGTTAGTTTGGAAATCAAAATAGTGCTAAAAACTAGTCCAAAATTGCAGTGTGGATGGGATAAACTCAGAATTTGAGGTAGTTAGCGCAATCTGTTTGTAGCAATGCACTTGCTATTTTTTGAACAAAGGAGTTAGCGCAATCAATCTGTTTGTAGGAATGCACTTGCTATTTTTGTCCAGTGAACTGAGAATTTGATGCATCAATCTGTCCATCCCCATGGGTAAAGGTAGTTAGCGCAATCTATTTGTAGGAATGCCTGGTAAAGAATCTATAGAAGCAACTTTTTCCTTCAGACTTATAGGCATAGAAGATAGTGCTCCTATATTAAGAAGGAACCATCTGTGAGTCATTTTTGGTTGCTTAAACTGCCAGTCCGCCAGTCCTTATTGATGTTGGTTTATTCTTGAAAATTAAAGTCTTGATGTCTGTTTGAATAATCTAGTATGGGATAAATCGAAGTTGATGCCTACAAATCTAGTATTTAAATAATTCAAGTACCATTTGCGAACTAAAAAAAGATATTTAGCTCCTCTGTCCACTGCATATTTTTCCGTCTTTATAAGTATATATGCACATTGCTATGCCTTAGCACCAGTCAATGGATCATTTACTTTCTTGCTTTCCCTTTAGCTAAGTGGGATTTACTTGCTTTATACCAACTTCTCCTTCTGCATGTTTTGCTTATTAAATTAGCCACCATTGTAATCTACTTCCTAGGTAGCTTAAACAGTTGATGCACTTGTACTGAATGAAGGATTTCATAAAAGGTTGCACTTGTACTTGTACTGAATGAAGAATTACAGTGCCCTAGCTATGGTTCAGTTACTTGTAAATTGTTTTTGCTAATATGTCAGTTTTTTAAGTAGTATGGCGGCATTGGGGAGCTGAGTACCGTGGTGTATACAAGAAGTCGACGAGGATCCCCACTTGGGAGGGCTAAGATCACCGTGGCTGGGATTAGGCGCCACCTTGGGACATGGCAATCCCCCGAGGAGGCGGCACGTGCCTACAACTGCATGGCAGTCCAACACAGAGGGGCTAGGACGATCCTAAACTTTCCTGAGGATCGAGCTAGGGCCATTCGGAATAGGCCCGTGGGTATGAGAGTCGCCACGAGGGCGGAGGAGAAGGAGCACCGACTGGTTGAGAGACATCTTGTTGACCCCTTGGTCCAGACACTCCGCGCGAATCCTATGGTGATGTCACAGCAGTACGAGGTCTTGGCGACCATTACGCGCTAGCAGCCCGTCCAGGAGGCGGGTTCCTCTAGGTCCGATTGCTTGAGCTCCTCAGCGTGCGCCCTCAGGGCCCGTACTACAGGTTTAGCCCCGGCGACTTCACCGCCACACCCACATCGTCTGCTGACCTAGGTTCCCTAGGTTTATCGTCCGACAACGACAATGACGCCTGATCTAGCTAGACTTTGTCATATATTACTTTAGACTTATCCTGCTAGACTTTGTCATTATATTACTTATCCCACTAGACGTGGATCAGCTACTTGTCATATATTACTTATCCTGCTACTTAATTACTTTATAACTATGTTTACTATGCGTCTTCTTTCTAGATAAATATATAGAATTGATCGAGTGTGCAACAACTGTGCACAACCATTGGGGAGGTGCATGAACAAGAAGTTCCCCATAGTGCTCCCTGTCGGGTTTGAGGCTAGGACGGTATGTGCTCTGTGAGATACACAGTATCATGGATGTCTCTATATAGAATGGAAAATAAATCATGGACTTTGTTGTATTGTTATTTTTTACCCAGTCAATCCATTGCCCTTGGCGACGGGACTTCATGGACCATTTCCATAGAAACACCATGGATGATGTAGTGTTTGTGTTCACTTTGATGTCAGATGCTGATCTCGACAGGAGTTATGTGGTTTTTAGTGACCAACATAGCGATCAGGACATCTTTCAGTGGACCTAGCTGGATAAACTTCTTGAATGAGCATGACATGCAATACGAAGACAAGATAAATATCTTTCTCATTCATTAAGCAGCCGTAATCTACTATATATCACGCCCCCTGACGATGGTATTCAACAATAAGCTAGCTATGTAGTTGAGACCATCGTATATATGTCGTTTACTCTATACATGCATTCTTTTTTATGTGACTTTCTTCTCAATATATGTAGATTGGATTATAGCGAAGAATCATGCGGCAATTGTGGTCAACATAGTTGGCATTGCATGTACGGGAAGATTACCATATACCGCTCCCTGTGAACTTTGGTGTTAGGATGGTATGTTCTCTGAAATTCATGTGGAGAATGTAAATATATATATGTTCAATGAAAATCATGACTAATTGTTCTGTCCTATGATTTTACTTAGTCAATCCCTTGCGGTGGACGACATGGCTTCATGGACTATCTCCATAGAAACTTGGATGAGGTTGCTGTGTTTAGTGTCACTTTGACGCATCATAATCATCCTGATAGGACGTATCAGGCTAGTGTCACCACGAGGAGGCCCACACATATTTTAGTGGTCCTAGATGGAACATACTCCTCATCTTGTACGACGACATGCAAGAGGGACGGGAGTTCAAGTTTTTGCTCGGTCATACTTATGGCATCATCTATTTCACTTGCTTTCCTCCCGACTCTTCCGACGAGGGTGAAGATGAGTGAACTCTAGATAATGCTATATGAACCAATGTCCTAGCTATATTGAACATTTGGTGGATACTACTACTGTTTCTTGTGTTAATATGTATTTTGCTGTCATTATCGTATATACTATGTATTTCTATATTCATCTGTGTATTCTGTCTATTTTTCTCTAATACATAATACTACCGGCTACACCCCGGCATACCCTGGCGAAGAGATGTGTGCAAGTGTTAGGGGACATTATCCCCAGCGAATGGGGCTACTCGCTGGTGGTAAGCCTTGTTATCGCCAGCGAATGTGTAGGTCGCCGGCTATAGTGCATTACCGCCAGCGAGATGGTCAGCGGCGAACCGGAACTCGCCGGTGGTAGATGATTTTGGTGCGTCGGTGGTGAGCCTTTACCTACTAGTGTGGTGGGGCTCTGCGGTCAGTGTGATGGGGTTAACTTGCCAGCTCAGACGGACCCACTGTGTGTAGGTCTCATATAATCCATGACACTGGTAATTATGCCATGGCCGCGCCAACCACGGCAGTATATAGCGCCGCAGTGCTGGTATCAGCAATACCACAACGTATATTTGTGTGTCGCCCTCGAAAACCTCTGTGAAACCATGATCCCCTGGGTAATCAAGTTTCGCAGGTACTTTTGCTTGTGCCACCCGAAAAAGTGTCGGGGACGGGGGTATTTTTGTAGTGTCTTTAAAACTCTGAAATAATCTTTGGTTCAAATTGTGTTTGACTTATTACATTTCAGCTATGTATGTGAATTCCAGTCTGCATCAATGATATTCTATGGTTTTATTAATGTCAAGTTAAAGTTTAAATTTCGAATTTTAATGCACTCATTCTTTTATAAGTTGTGTTTATGCACCTCGGTCCTCTAATTACTTATTGTTCACAGCGTGTTCCAGAAGTATAGAAATAAGTAAAGGACATGCCCAATTCGATAATTCCTTGCTAATAACTTCAATTATTTTAAAGACATTTTTTATTTTTCCTATTTACGGATTCATGATATGCATTGCACACATGTCAATTCCTCGTTCTCGTCAACAAACCATGGCGTGTCATTTTTTCAAAATACAAATTCTATGTAAACTACAAGTATACTCTTTCTTTTATTGCAGTAATTGTGATGTTGCTACCTTACATTACATCACACTAACCTCAATTCCCATGCCATGTGTTTCTCACGACTAGTGCACAACCATATGAAAATTGAGTACACATCTTTACTCGGTGGCAAGTGGGGGTGGTGATCATCATCAACTAATAGCAAAAAACAGAATAAGTTGGAGCAGAGTTCATATAAGTAGTGTACAGATTGTTGCGTGTGAAATAGTGCGAATAGAAGAAATGTTTACCCTAGAGCCACATAGTTGCATTAGCGTAATCGAATAATACTCTTCTGTTAATACATGTTGAGAAACCCATTTTTCAAAATGTTGAGAAACATTTTTTCTTAGATGAATGAATGTTGATAAATGCTACTCATCCTTATCTCACCAAGTGCAAGAAAGGTAAGAAACGTTTGGATAATATATATACTCTCGAGATATCTTTGTCCTATAAGAAATTTCATTGATGACGATAGGAAAGGAAATAAACCCTAATCAACTACAGGCTAACATACGCAAATACAGCGGTATGTTTCCAAAAGAATATAAAAGGATCAATATTGCATTTTCCCCTATTCTGTACCGGGACATACTCTGGCGTTTATAACATTCCAATTAATAGAGGAGCTGGATAGGCCGGTAATATCCACCAAGTGATCATTACCTTTTTCTACAACCCTTAATCTGAAACCATTCATGAAACAAAATTGATACGTTAGATCTACAAACATATATATATATATGTATATATGTATATATATATATGTATAATACATATATATGCCTCGTATGTGACTATCTCATCCAAGATTCATCCAGTCACCACCACCAGCGAACCAAACACCTCTTCTTATTCCAGCCTACCACATCACC